>PVKE010000972.1:0-114668 GCA_004027555.1 Craseonycteris thonglongyai | reverse complement strand
GGGTGCGGTGGGGGTGGAGAGGAGGGGTGGGGTGTGGGTGGAGAGGAGGGTGCGGTGGGGGTGGAGAGGAGGATGTGGTGGGGGTGGAGAGGAGAGGAGGGGAGGGGTGGGGAGCACAGGGGGGTGGCCACGTGGCCCTGCGTGGTGGCCTGCTGAGCCCCTTCTCCCTGCAGGTCAGTTTAATGCAGAACGGCTACCCGGTGATCTCAGCCTTCGCAGGAGACCAGGACGTCACCAGGGAGGCGGCCAGCAACGGCGTGCTGCTGCTGATGGAGCGGGAAGACAAAGTGCACCTCAAGCTGGAGCGCGGCAACCTCATGGGGGGCTGGAAGTACTCCACGTTCTCGGGCTTCTTGGTGTTCCCTCTATAGACACAGAGGCCCGGCCCGGCGGGCAAGCCCCCATCGGGGCCCCGGAATGCGCCCTCCGATCGCCGTGGACTTGGCGGAGCCGGCCAGCTTCTCTCCAACCTGCGTCAGGCTGCGGCGGTCAAAGAACGATTCCCTCCCACATCTCCAGTGTTTTCTTTGAATACTGACCGTCCCTCGGGAACCTGGCCTCTGATGGGTGTTAGGCGACAAGGTCTTCAGGAGAAATGAAACGACCGACCCGGGCAGTTTGGACCCACGATTGGACAGTCTCGATGGGATCGGCTGGTTGGGACCACGGACATTTTTGCTTTGGTGTGGACGTGGTCTTGCTGCCCCGTGGGAGGAGTTCCAAGCGCCCCAGGATGGAGGGCAGGTTGCAGCCCGGGCTCACAGGAAGAGCCTGGCAAGTCCCCACCCCCCGGAAGGTCCCTGACGTGTGTTCTCTGTGTGTCTGTGCAGCCTTCAGGGAAGGAACGGCTTCACTTGCATTCTGCATTTTCCCCCCGGGTGGACGGGAGGACGCGGGAGGGGGACGGGGCCATTGTGAACCTGTCAAGAAGTGCTTTATCCGGAGAAGCAAATTTTGCACGACGGGACAGCGACTTTTGTTCTGTATTGTGTGTGTGTGCGCGTGTGTTTCTTAAAAAGCTTTACTTTTCTTCCCGCACTCAGCTCTCCCTCCTCACCCCTGCTTTTCTTTTTTATGCTGGGGTCAGGGAGAGAAAATGGATGCTGAACTCCTGGATGAGGCCAAACAAAGCAAAACAAAACAAAAAAATACCTGTGTATTTTGTTTTGGATGAGACCAAACCAACCAACCAAACAAACAAACAAAACGAAAGAGTACCTGTGTATCGAGTAAAGACGACACATGCACAATTCTACTGCTTCTTACAAAGAGGCTCGATCAGATGCACCATTAGAACCAACAACCTGGATTTTCTTTTAAATGCACATTCTGGAATACTTTAGGAAGCGGATGTCCCTGTGTCCCTGAATCACATAAGATGAGAACAGGTGCTGTGATGACCGCGTCTCCTAAACACCGTTTCTTTGCCAAGTGACCTGGGTCTTCGCAGCAGGAGGATTGAATATATTTGGATCCACCTGGGCCTGAGCACACCAGGGTCAGGTGACAGCCAGACCAGGACCCTCCCTTAGGAGCCTCTTCTGATTCCCCCAGGAAGGCGGGGGTGATGCCACGCCCCTGGGAGCACCTGGCGGGAAGCCACCTGGCTGCCACAGTGAGCGAAGGCTTTGGCACAGGCACCCTGGGGCCGCATTTGCAAATCCATCTCGTTTTGGCATCTGATGCAACGTTATTATTCAAGTACAGCTGAGCGTGGACGGCTACAGGATCCTTTATGCCAAGATGTCCCTAATCCCAAAGCAGGCCAAGAAGACACCTCAAACCGGATGTTACTCTGTCCTTTGTGTAACAATGTAACCAAAATATTGATGATAAAAAGTCATAATTTAAGATTCAGAATAAATGGGTTCGATGTCTGGCTTGGTCGTCCCCCTTCACGCCCACTCCCTGTGTGTGTAAGTGGAGGCCAGGGGTCAAGGACGCGGGGCCAGGAAATCCATGCTGTGCCTGTTTAACACGCACACACCCATAGGCAGGTCTAGGGATGGGTGAGATGGAAATCACACATAATACATTTCAGTTTACACGTCATGTTTTCCACACAGGAGTGTTTCTTGGGAGATAAGTGGATAAGACAGCATTCAAAGGCTTTATGGATAGGCAGTCTGCTTTTATCATATATAATCACTGATGTACACGTTCCAACCCAATCCTTCCATCAGAGAGCGCGGATATAAAAGGGACTGACATTTGAAGATAGCATCAGTTGTTTCTGAGGTATGTGTGAGGACGGAGACGCGTTGGATTCTATTTTCCAAAAAGGAACTGCAGTGGGGATTATATAAATGAAAAAAAAACCACAGTTTGACTAAGGGTCTAACTTTCACTGGCTGTAGGACCAAAAATTAAGTTTCAATTAAAATGCTGTTACCTTTTGTGAGGGGGCAAAAAAATCAAGAAACATCAACACAAAGTCACTTGGGGTGAACGCTGATGACAGAAACAGCCGGATACTGGCTAGTATTTTTTTCTCTGTTTACTGCTCTTGGTTATGGAGTCCTCTTCCTCTCCTCTCCTTAACCTGCTCTTCCATTTAAAACAAGCAGCAAGCCCCGTTAGCAGACAATAGAGCACTTGAGAGATTGAAAGATATCTTGAGTACTTGTTCTCTTTATTGGTTACTAGTACAGAATACACATATTTCTTTGTATTTACAACTTTATTACATTCGGGCTGTCATTTGGTTCTGCTGTCTCATAAATAGGTGAAATTGGTCAATCTCAAAATAAGTACATTTCAAGAGTTTATTTCATATTAGGAAGTCCTGGTTTATTCCTCTCTCTCTATGTCTCTCTCTGAGCCTGATGCCAAAGACTTCATTAGGAAGAAGCCATGACAGTGGGGTGTGTGCACTTGCTTGTCACCCTCTGCCAGGTTCTGTTTGGCTAGGGATCATTGAGGGAGATGATGCTCCCGTGTGTGGTCTACAAGGATACGTAGGTCACATCAACATTTGAAAAAAATTGTCCGTGGGTTGGAGCAGATGAGACACCTGCTTTATTTGCAGTCCGATTTGAGCAGCCCCATGTCTGAGCCCGTCTTTCCACCCACAGAACCAGGACCCTGCGCCCTGCACATGGGCCAGGGCCCTGGGGCTGGTGTGAGGGTCACCCTGAAGGTGACCCTGAAAGTCTGAGAACTGCCGTGCACCGTGATAGTAGGAGGTGTCATGTGGTGTGGAGGATGTTTCTGGAAAATCTGATTTTTCAACATGCAGTTTATGGAAAATATTTAAAATGCACCTCTGGAGGACATTTTTGTGTGCATTTCCATTTTCTCAAATAGCGTAGTAAAATTGTGACAAGAGATTGAAGTATATAACTCGATTTGTAAGAATGATACTATGAACACGTCAAAATCTACATATTTTCATATGCTTTGACTATGCTTTGTGGCTCCAGACGACCATGAGGTTGCAGTCTGTAATATAATACCGACATTTTATAAAAATAGACAACTGTAATATTTTTAAGACAGGAAAAAATGAATTCCCAAATTTTTGGCATTATAATACTAAGTTGGTCTAGTTGATAAATGTTAATCTGACACTATAAATGCTCTTTAAACAATACTATTTTTGAAACTTAAAATATGTTGGAATTTGAAACCCAACCCTGATGATTCAACTCCTGGACCTGAGAAAGTGTTTGCATCTGTAATTGCTGAGTTGATTTTTGTTTTTGTTTTTGCATCTTTATATTTTTGATGTCTGCATTCATGTATAGTGAAATCATTTGCATTTTTAAAGTTTATGCTTAAATGTGGCTGCAAAGGTGATAAAAGCCTCTTGAATATTGGCATGGAAGCTCATGGAATCCTGAACAAATTACATATTTACTGTTTGGAAATTTTTTTTTAGCTGATTCTAGTTACATCAAGCATTGGGAGGGTCAAAAAGACTCACAAAGCAAACCAAAACCTTTGCCGAATCCTTCCATTTATTTGTAATATTAAAATTGAATTGATAACTTACCGAAGTTACATACCTAGTAACTATTACATACATGTTGTTTGCTTGTAAATACATGAACACATACTTCCGCTTTTTATCACAGAGGTATAAGATACATAGATTGGCCTCATTCTCCTGGAATCTAGAATTAGGTGGGAGGAAAATTCGATGAATGACTTTATACAAACAATAAATACATAAATAAATAAATAAACATAAGCAGGCCAGCATGGTGCCCCAGCATGCCTCATACATAGCAAAAGCAGCAAAGCACAGTCTGTCAGTTCACGTTCCCATCATTTTGCAGTCTTTTATAAGGGGATGAATTCTGCATAAGACAATGGTGCTGTGCGTAAGTAGTTGGCATTTCTATTTCCTACAGCATAGGAAGTCTATAACAATCCAGTGCATAGATGCGCATGAGTGAGAGGCTCTGCTACAGCGTATCGATGACGGTATAAATAAACAGTGGAAGACAAAGAGGCGGTGACACCGGCTGGCTCTGTAGGCTTGACCGTGCACTCTGTAAAAACACTTGTAGAGCTTTCGCCCTTGGCTTTGCTTATTTAGAACGTTAATTGTCATTGGGACTCTTTTTCTATAGCTGACACTGGTAATAAAATGGGATATTAGAAACATATTTAAAATGTTAAGATCAAAGCCTATACATTCTCATGAGACTCTTAACACTGATTTTCTTGGCATTTGAGGAGCAAATGCACCAAACATAAGGAAATACGATAAAATCCCCACTTTGGTTTTATCATTTTTCATTGTTCTAGCTCAGAATCTTATTTTTTAAGTGACATTCTGTGAAGAAGTTGACTAAGAAGGCCACATTCATTAAACACATCAGTTTATGTATTTTCCTAGCCTTTTTAAACATTATTTTTGCAGATAGATATCTCCAAAAAGTATACTTAACTGCCTTTGCAAATGGGGGCTACCATTCATTCACAGTTACATATTTTAATCATCTATAGGTTACATAGCTATCTATGACATGATTGGTCAGATCCAGTCACATCCCTTCAGAAAAAGAAAATAAAAGATCAAAATTCCTTTAATGTAGATTCAATGAATATAAACTTAAAAAAAAAAATGGCATGTGTGTGAGTCTGTACAATAACGTTATACCAAAGCATGAATTCTAAGTAAATGAGCTTTCCTTCCATTCCCAAACCCAGTAGGGTCACTTGAAATTTCAGGGCAGAAGCCACGTGGTTTTCCCTCCTGCCGATAATAGGAGCTCTGGTTTATCTTCCTAAGTGGATTTTGCTGTGGATCTCCATCACCAGGATCACTTAAGGGGCTAGAGCATCATAAATCATCATCTTCATCAGCTCGCCCACATGCACTCCATGTGTCGTGTAAATGAGCTCCCTGACAACTTAATTCGGAAAAGAAATCTTCGTTCCCTGGTCTTGATGCCTCGGGCAGGCCCCCCAGGGTTGGGATGCTGCCTGGCCAGGGCAGTGTCCTCACGGAACGGAAGCTGTTTATTAACGAGCCACCACCCCTGGTCTTGCAGCCTGTGGAGCGATGCCTTGAAGGACAGCGCCGTTCCTTCAGTCTCCAGGAGCGCTCATTGCTCCTGAATGTATTTCAGGTGGCGAGAAACACAGACACAGAATGTTGGCAATGCACGGCCATGGCGCTCCTGTGTAGTTTGCTGGTCGGTTTGCTCTTCATTCACTTTACAGATACATGATCAATCTCTTATGCTTTCAAAGTCGAGTAGGAGGTAGAGAATCCTGGCATTTCCTTGCTTTTGTTCTATAAGCAAACATTTACTGTGAATCTGTGTGCGTTGTTATGATGGAACTGACTTCAGAATAATATTGAAAATATAACTGGATGAACTGGAACACTTTGGCCAATTCTCCTTATTACTAAAATCCCTCCTTTGTAGTGTTTTCACCTGGGTCTCAAAGATTCCGACCTGCTTTAAAATTAATGTTAATATTTATTTTGGAATTGCTAACGTAGTTGATTTTACAGTCAGGCACCTTTTAGATCATAAATGGTATACTTCCAAAGAGGAGTCTGTCAGGACCTGAAGTGTGATCCTGTCTTTTTTCATATACCCAAGGACTGTGTCAGGATGTCATAGCATAGCTTTAGTCCTGGAATTGTAAACTGTTAGTGGAAAGAGCCATTATATTACCTATAAAAAACAATTTCTTCTTCTGGGATCGGGGTTTAAGTATTTTCATTTCATGCCACAACATTTACGATTGTTACCTAGTGGCGGTGTGCTTAGCAAGGATGACAGAAAAATAAAGACAAACTCTGTGTGCACCAAAAGGGTATAGCCCTTGTTAAAAATAGTGTTCAGAGCTAACCTGGAAGATACCCAGTTGCACTGATGGTGCGGGGGGTGGCCTGGGGTGGGTGTGGGAGGGACTTTACAAAGTTGAACGCATATTTACTGAAGAGACTAATGTCACCTACATTTCTCACATATGAAGAGGAGGATGTTGTTTTGGTGTGTTGACATTGAACACTGAACATGCGATCTCCCAGGTAAAGTCTCCCCTCCCGCCGTACCTCTCCTCCCTGCTGAGCACGGTTGGATACGTGGCAGATGTGTCACAGACCAGAGCTCCCGAAGTAACCTGCGAAGTATTGCAGTGGAATGGGGACAAAGGCGAGAAACCTCCCTTGTTTTAATGCGTGACGGTTACATTATAATAGCCCCTTTGACGCTTCTCTTTCTGCTTGCCTTGTTTGGTGCATTGCTTGGGAAGACAGAAAGCACGCTAGAATTAGTCAAATCCTTAGAAGACAGATAGAAAGTGAGATACAAAGGCCTGAGGTGAAGTTCATCTTGAACAGAACTGCTTGGTGGGCCATGCTTACTACCTGGGCACATTCGACAGGCTATTAACCTAATGAATCTAGTTCACACTTAAGAAGAAAAGGAAGAAAAATATGAGACCAACTGGCACTGGTAGAAAACATGAATTCTGTGGGTCTTATTTATATAATCACAGACCTGTGTGTTTGTGTGAGCAAACATTGAACAGAAACAAGTACTTATTATAATCAAAACTCACTGTCAAAATGCTGGTTGTCAGCCCCCAGCTGAGCTGTCATGGAGGAGGGTGGGGTGGACCTAGGGACCGTGGCTTGGGTCCATCGACTCATTTCTCCTGACTCCTTATCTCAGGTGTTTGGTATATGCTTTCTATTTTATTTCTTGTATTCAATTTAGGAATCTATGTCACCAGGAGATAGAAATTACATCTGCTCTTCCTTACAGATGGAGATTGAGAACTGATCAGAATAATTAAGCCATCTGGTGTTATAAATCCTACACAAACTTACGATCAGTGGATTGTGGCCTAATCCTCTCTTTCTCCCTTGCATCTGAATTACCTTGACACAAAAGAATGACGAGAGGCTGTGCTCTTACAGGAAACGGACATATTTCCCCAATCTCTAGCAAGCAGCAGGTAAGCACGCATCAGACTGTGATAATTGGGGAAGACTTTTCTTCTCCTTTTAGGCCTATTACTTTTGATACTAATTAAAAAAAAAGTCTCAAAATGAATTGCACCAAGAGTTTCATTAATTTTTGTTCATGCTTCTTACCAATTCCTGAGTATGTTGAATAGAAGAAATGATCGATTAAAATAGACTCTTCCTTTTATCTTAGTGGAGAATGGAAATGAACCTCAATTTATATTTTCTTCCAGAATTGCAGAAACATTTGTTTTAGGAAAAACTGCCCAATAGATGGTGCTGCTGCTGTGAATTAAAAGGACTGAACAATTAATATGCAAAAAAGCTCCCAAAGGGGGCCTCTGGGAATTCCCTGACATCACCTTATAGAAAGACAAAAATGGGGCTTTATTTTTGCTAAACCGAATTGACATAACTGTATAATCTGAAAACTTCGGAAAGATTTCTTAATGTTTTGAGGTCAAGAAATTAGTTCTCATCTCTATTGTTCATAGCTTAAGTGTCTTTGAAATATAACCAGAAACAAAATGGAGAGTCACCAAAGGATGAGCTGAATGCCTGAGCCCCCCACCCACATAATGCTTCAAGGGTCTACTAGTTAAAGTCATACTATGAAGGTTATAATACAGACGAAAAATATGTCTGTCCTTCATATGGATGGGAAAAAGTAGACGCAGGAACCATTGGCAGAATGCTGTCACTGATAAACCTTAATATTTCAACCCATTACACTGTGTTGCGTGTTTTACAATTCTTTCCATGTAATTCTTATACCACTTTAAAGTAGACACTACCATTGTTATCATTTTACAGATGATCAGAATAAGGTTTAAAACAATTAAATGTCGCCGTGGTCAAGATCTCACCGGAAATGAATCACAGATACAGGATTGCAATCTTGGACTTTCTAACTATGGTTTTATGCTGCATCTCAGAATGAGAGCTAAAGTGTGAAAATCATTTTTCTTAAATAAGAAATCTATATATACTATGACTCGTCATAAGTGTTCACATCACAGCTATTTCCATAAAATGCATTGTTTAAAAAATGGACAATTTAGCTTTGCACTCTGCAGCCATGAAAACTGCTTTATTGTAATCATAAGAGAAATACTGCAACAGCTGCTGTGAATTTACTGACCCTCTTACACCAGAAACACCAAAGTCTGGGCTCTCATGATGTTTGTTATCATCCCTGTGCAGAAAATTATAATGGAAACATTTTTTTCTTCTCTTGCCAAAACACTTTGCAAAGATGAACACAAAATACACAAAATACTCAAACACGTAAATACAGATAGCTCATTTTCCTAACAATATTGTATATTTTATAAAGGACACAGAATTCACGCCTTAGATTTCCAGAGTAAAACCTGAGAAACCAAGTACGGGAAGTAAATTAGCTGAGCTTGAATTGAGCAGTTTGCCTTCAAGAAGTTTGTGAATCTTTTTATGCTGAATCTCTGACTGGAGAAATCTCCCAGAACCTGGGGTTGGGATGTTCCTTAAGAGATTAGATCGTTTGCCCTGAAAGCATAATTGGAAAAACTCGAACCAATTAAATAACAAGAAGGGAAATTTTAAAAATGGCACGAGTCCTTTATTGGGTTAAAGGTGTTTACTATATTCTAATCAAAGAAACATACATCTCTGAAGTTAGCTAATAATAAGGCAAAACTAAAAATGTCTCCAAAAATTTTTTTTTTTGTCTAAGAATAATTTTCTATTTTTGTTACCTCTCGTTATATCTTTTTTGCAAAGCATATTAAGGCTTAAAGATTGTGAACATAGAAAAGGGTCTACAATTTGGAACTATTACATCTAAATGTACTACCAAGACTTTTTGTCTAATACTATTTTAAACAGAAGATAAAGAGTTTTTACTGCTTTTTTGTTGTTTATTAAATGTAACTTTTTGTAAAAAACAAAACAAAACAAAAAATGAAGTGGCACAATTCCTATTCAGGAAGGTAAGACAAAAGGTACCTTTAACAACTTTGCTTTTTAAGATTTATTTTATTTTAATGTTTTGAGAGAAGGTGAGTGAGAGAGAGAAGGGGGAGGGCTCAGAGCAGTCTCCATATTTGTACTTCATGAGTTGTAATGTGGTTTCATTCTATACGGGTGGATGTGGGACCTCTCAGGGTGGGAACCAAACTGGGACCTCCTATATGGGAAGTAAGAACCTTCACCCAGTCCTCCCGGTGATTAACAGCTTCGTCCGAGTTCAGCATACTATGTAGGTGTGCACGGGCCGGGGCCGGGAATCAAAGCCCAGACCTCACCAGTATGAGGCCAGCACTCAACCACTGAGCTATCCCAGCATCCCTAACGACTTCTTTATTTATTTACACTAAGAGGCTTGGTTTTAATGGGTAGATAGTCTGTTTTCAGATCGATGGATCGGTACCTACCTCTGTAATCATATTTTCATTCTTTTCTTGGCTCTAGCACAAGGTGGAAAGCCTTCAGATACCCTTCATTGCTCAGTGCAACTGCAAATAAGGCATGTTAGCCAAAAATGTAATAGCAACCCAATGTCCTTGTCAAATGCTGATGAGTTGTCCTCCGTGAAGTGCTCCACATGAACAGTCTACCTGCCAAGACTTGTGCTTTACATTCTTACATGTGGGCAGTGGGTTTTGTTACTGTGCGTCTAACTCAGTGGTATTTTAGATCTATACCATAAAACGGAACCTGCTACAATGACAATGTCATTTTTCTTGTCAAATACCATCTGATGCCTGAGTCCGAGTCACGGTGCTTGAGGGTGTTCCCAAGCTTGGAAACAGGGAACTACAGAAAACCACGAAGTGTATTTCCAGAAAACCCTTAACGATGTATTTAGAAGACAAGGAGAATTTTGTTGATTTTTAAATGCTTTTTAAATCTTAATTGTACTAGTTAACACCTGCAGTTTTACTCCATATTTTTCAGATTCTAAAACTGCCTCAGACACCGCCTAAAACGCATTACAATACAAGCAAAGTGTGGACTAGGAGATTTGTGTTTTTTGCCTCTATATTAGAATTCCGCCCCTTGGAGGCTAATGGGTATCACCCATGAGAATGAAAGCTCACTGGTTACCAGCTGCCACTCTAAGGGTTTAGCTCAGACAACTTCTTGGTCTGAGTCTGTTGCCATCACTTTCTCTGGTCTGTTGCAGAGAAAAAGGGCACACGGAGGTCAGGGAGCTGGCCCACCACCCCGCCCCCGCCATCCCGGCCCAGGTCTGAGCCCCTGAGGAGCCTACAGTCAGAGGTTAGGGCATCGCATGTTTTGGGGGCTGCCTCTGAAAATTTCAATAAAGGCTGAAAGCGCATCTCTCAAATTGATTATTGTGGTCAGATGTGTGTCTTGTAAATGTTTCCTTTTCACTCCATAAATCAATTATTTCTTACATGGGTAAGTGAAATGTATCTGAGGCCAAAATTCATTTAAGAATTTTATAACATTTTTTGGCCAAGTATAAAGCATGGAGTGCCTCTCTTGATGGCTGAATAGGTTTGCCAACCAGACTCAAATCATGTATTCATTTACTTCTTAGGGTTAGGTGCTGGGGGTGTGATGATGATGTGAACAGCTACAGCCTAGGAAGCATGCGGTGTGGGGGGATTCTGATATGCCCACGGAAAGCCACCCTCTGTGTAGTGCGTGTTCGGGCTTTGAGGAGCAGAGGGCTCCCAGAGCAGAAGCACAATGAAGGGCTCTCATCCTATCTGCAGGGGCCCCTTCATGGGGGTGACGTTTACATCCCTCTGGACACTCAGAAGCGTGGGGAAGATGCAGTCAGCATGTCAGGGCTGAGGAGGGCTGGGGAAGACAAGGCAAGTTTCAGAAAAAGCCTCCTGGGACGTAAAGAAGGATTTGGAATTTAGCTTATGAATAAATTCTTTGCAGTTTTAAGAGTTAAAGTGGGGATGCTGGGATAGCTCACTGGGATGAGTGCTTGCCTTGCAATGGAGAGATCTGGGACTCGAATGCTGGCCCCGGTCCGTGCAAACCCATATGCTAAACTGTGGTGTAGCTGGTAACCGCCGGGATGGTGGCCAAGGTTCTCACCTCCCAGGCAGGAGGCCACCAGTTCAGTTCCTGCCTCACGCGGCTCCACGTCAAGCTGTGTGGAATGAAACCACATCACAACTAATGATGTACAACTATGGAGACTGCTCTGGGCCCTGCTCCTTCTCTCTCTCTCTCTTCCTCTCTCTCTCTCTACTCTCAAACAATAAAATAAATCATCTTTTAAAAAAGAAAGTGCTGTGATAAAATTTAAATCACTCTAATGAGGCCGTTAAAACTTGGATATAAAGATTTGTAGAGAAACTGGATTAAATTTCGTTGGCATCTAACATTTTCTACCTTCCCATGCTTCTATACTCCCTTTGTAAAAGTGCATGAGATGTCATAGTTGAACAGAGATTAGTGGCAGTCATAACAGATATGCCCAAAGACCACTCATTTGCTTCCAGCCTATCAGAATCACCTACCTACAGACTCTGTAGCTTTCAGAGAAAAAGCAATCATATTATGAAAAACTCAACTTTATTCTGATTTCTAAAACAATTTGGAGGCCAATTCATAAGTTATAGTGTATTTTCCCTAAGCAAATATGTGTGTTTCATTTTAAATTGTTATATTTTGTTTATGTGTTTTATTTGTTGATTTTTCAACTCATAGAGTATTTAAGTTATTTTCCATTAAAAAAATTAAAATGTATTTTATATACAGTAAAACTCAGCCTTTTAAAGTTACAGTTTTGAAAGTGTTGATAAAGTCACACAGTCTAGCCACCACCACAATCGAGTCATCAGACAGTCCATCACTCCCCACACCCTCAGAGGCCTCTTCTGGGTCAACCTTTTCGTCCATGCCCAGCCTCTAAGAACCAGTGATCTCTTTACAGTCTTATAGGTTTGTCCTTCCTCGAATATCATGTAAATGGGGTCTGACAGCATGTGGTCTTCTGTGTCTGGCTTCCTTCATTCCACATAATACACCGAAGACTCGTCTGTGTTTTTGTGTTTGCGTTCATTCCCTTTGATTGCTGAATAGTATTCTGTTTTTCAACAATTACAAAAATGCGCCCTGCAAATGTGCTCAGATAGGTTCTATTTGAGGGTAGGTCTCCGTTACCTTTGGGTAAGTACCAGGTAGTAACAAGGGACAGTGGGCAGGTCCCTTGTTAAAGGTATATAAATATGTTACTGCTTATTACTGCACTGAAATGAACTACTCAGGTAGTAGTGTGTTTGACTGGAGTGTAAGCAAGAGTTCTTCAATTTCAGAAAGGGCCATGACAAAGTTTTGGGATGAGGTGAGATGAAGTTAGCCGATAGGAAATGGATGGATGAGGAAGGAAGGTTGGATGGAAGTTAGATCAATAGCTTCCCACCATCTAGCGAAGAGAGCTCTGTGTGTTCTTAGGAACATAAAGAAAAGTGTCATGTCTTCTGCTGAGCAACTTTTGAATGATTATGAGCAACAAACAAACAAACAAAACAGAAAACTACCCTGAAGATTCTATGCAACGAAAAGTTAAAGAGAAGATGTGCTAAGCAGCTTCTGGAGTAAAAAGTTGTTCTGGAGACACTACAGAGGGAAAGAATAAAGGGGAAAGCAAATGAAGTGTTCAGTGAGTGGGAGGAGGTACACGCGATGTGTGTACAAGGGGGATGAGATAAGATCAAAGTAACCAGAAATGAGACACACTTCTGTTCAATCAATGCTTGGCCAGGGACAGGTAATTAACTTCTAAAATATTATACTGACAGTTAATGATTCTCAGACTCGGATTTATATTAATACCATGTCTTTTGGATGTCCATGTTTGTGACTGTTTTACCATTCTTGACAAGTCCTCAAATTCAGAGTGTGGCACTTGGGACTACCATTCTGATTGTTCTGAGAAAGGGGCCTGTGACATGTAGGAGTCGAACTTGGTCTCCGTATATCTGGGTGTTCCTTGAAACTTCACAGTGGGCTGAGATTCATTGGCTCCAAAGCCTGTGGGCTCTGAATTCAAATTTTTACACATTGAATTATTTTCAAACTGGTCCCAACAAGCAGATTTTGGCCATTTTGGCCCCCGCCTGCCTTGCATGTCTTGTGACACTACACCCGGCATCTGCTGGCCGCGGATAAGCGATCTTACAGCGCTGCTGAGTCATGCACCCCAGACTTGAGCCTGACCCTCTCCCAGGAGTGCCCTCCCCCTCCTCCCACTCTGGGTAGTGGCTCCCTTGTGACAAGCCTCTGCATAGTACATGTGGTGAGGATATCCCCTCTCATACAGCCCTGTTCAAGTACCACCTGTTAGTCTCATGTGTCACTGTGTTGTCTGGTCACGCTTTGGTCAGCTGATGGGATTAACTCGGAAGGAGTAAGGCTGAGCTGCTCAAAAGGAGCCCAGCTAGAAGCAATAGCTGGGATTCTTCTTCTTTTCTTCTTCAATTTAATGAGAAAACTTTCTTGCAGTGACTGGTAGAGTAGGACCAACAAATGTGTCCTCTCCAGCCCTGTGCAAGTCCACTTGGTGAAGATATGCCCCTCTCTTTTGCTTTTTGAACTGCTCTGGGGAGGCGGGAGGCTGGACGACCTGCAGAAAACCTCTGGCCATCATGACAAATACGGGGCCAGGCCCAGGTCTGCACTGGTTCTTGCCCAGGCATGCGGCCTGGGTCAGAACAATCCATAAATTCTTCTAGAAGCATTTAAGCCACCTAGCTAATAATAATGTCTGTGGACAAAAAGGGAGTGTATAAAGCATTTTAATGAGCCCCCAAAACCTTTACCAATGTTCCTGTATCTAATTTCTATCTCTCATAATATTGGGGAGTTGCACTCTATTTTTTGGATTGAGGGCTAGTCACTGTGTTCGAAAGCAGATTCCTGGCAAATAGCCTGCCGATGATGTCAGTTTACAGAGCACAATGCACCTGTGGACGTTGAACTCTCCGTCTCTAGCTTAGCTAAGTGGGATCAGGTGTTGGGAGGCCAGTCCACAGTATAATAAAGACAACTATGTATGTTAAATGGCAGATGCGGGTTTGTAGGCAATTAAGAGGTGAGGAGTATAAACATAGGACATCTGTATTTGTTAGATGACTTCTTTGAGTTGGATTTTAGATATACAGAACCTGAATCCCCTGGTTATTTTCTGCATCCTACTCAGCAGCTAAGGATACTTCTAGCATGTAATACTTCTTCCTTATAGCTTCTAGAGAAGAAAATTACCCTGACTTTCTTAAATGCATTTAACACGTAGGTCGGTTGGCCGTGTATCGGGAGGTGTAAATGACTCACCTAATTAGATCACATGTGGCTTTGTTTTTTCCACGAAGTAACCTTCCTTTTTTCTGCACATGGTTTTGCTTTTTCCAGATTTGCAAAGGACGTGAGCAAACCATACTCTAACAACAAATGCTGCGACGTGCTACGTGCTAACGACACGCCGACACTGTGTCCGTTGCTCCACATATACTGATTATCTCTAATGATGGGACAGCATATGATGGACTAAAATATGCTCTCATGTGTCAAGTATTTGAAATTAATAAGAGACAGAAATAAAATGTATGACATCAAAGAATGAATCTTAGAAATTACTGATCTCAGGGATCTATTATCAGCAATTTGTATTATTATGGGACAAATAAAAAACCCCACGAACCTTGAAACTAAGCACCTCAGCTTTTTCTGCAAGAATGCACATTTAAATGATCATAGCATGACCCCAAAATGTGTTCTCATTAATATAAGAAGCACAAAAAAACATATCCTATTTAATATGTATGCAATATATAATTATTTTTGCTGTCTTTAAAAAATTGTAGATTTGCTATGAATGAACAAATTAAGAAAAAGAGACTAGTTATTTCACTGAATAGTTATTTACTTAGTGTATGATTTGACAATAGCATAATACTGACCCCTTTTTTCTGTCTAAATGCTGAATGCCTATGTGACTTAACTCTTTGACCTTGTTTTTTAAATGTACTTAAATAAAGAGCTCCCACTCTGTTACTTCCTGGATATAATCAGATGCATTAAGAGGAGTTAGCTAACACGGAGGGTTGTCGTGGGGAATGCAATGTCCTGGTTTTCTCGATGTTCCTGCGAAGCGCCCAGCCTTCCACATGCCAGAATCACACCTGCAGCCTGTCCTACAGTCCATTTCTCTGACCTCAAAGAGCAAGGACACTAAACAACTTATTTTTTCTGGGTGGCCTCAGAGGTGACAGCCTCGAGTAGGAACAAGAGAACCCAGGCCTGAGCGTGTTCTTGCTCAGGATGTGCAGTGAGGGAGGAAGCCTAGAACTTGGACGCCCTCTGGGTTTCCACGAGAGGAGGAGAGCCGTCCTGCTCGGGGGAGGGGCTGCGCCAGGAAGACACAGCCCTGCACAGATAGCCCTGCACACACAGCCCTGCACACACAGCCCTGCACACACAGCCCTGCACACACAGACCTGCACAGACAGCCCTGCACAGACAGCCTCCAGGACCCCCAAGTGAGGTTCCTCTGAGACTCTAGGGGCTTCGGGGGTACCTGGCCCGGGGACGTGCAGTGGGGGGTGCGTTCAGGGGGCTGCAGCTGTGGAGCTGGCAGCCGTGGGAGTGGGGCCCCGGGTTCTGAGCAGGAAAGCCTCCTCGTTTCCGGGCCTTCGGGCTTCTGAAAGGCTACATACGGATCCGTGGCCACGCAGGCTCAGCTCACGTCCCGTTCTGTCCTCGAATGCTCCTGTCCCTGCACAGCCTTGGGCCTGAGCCTGGGCCCTGGCACCTGCGACTGTGCCTGGGGCACAGGGGGAGGCACGAATGAGGACTGGGGCTCACTTGCTAGGTGGCCTGAGCCAGACTCCTTAGGGACAAGCGTGGGATCAGGGGCCTCCAGCACTCGGGGAACTGAGTGTGTCTCATCCCTTGCTAGTTTCAGGGAAATGAAAATGAAAACAAACAAACAAAACGAAGCCCTGGAACTTGGACACAGACTTCTCCTGGTCTGGAAGCTGATCCTGCACATATTTTAAGTACAAACCAAAGAGGGGCTGGGGGTTAGGCTTCAGACCCATTACATTTCCAAGGAGGCCCGTTCGGGTGGGCGGAGAGACAGCTGCCTCCAGACCCTGCAGACGCAGGGAAAGGCCCTTGTCCCTTGTCCCTCGCCTGCAGAGAACCTGACTCCCTACTGGGGGAGCTGACTTGGCTCTCAGGGCCCAGCCCCAGGGCACCCCATAGGGGGCGGTGCACCCCTTACTAATCGAACGGCTTCTGACCCAGACACCTCAGGTCTGAAGTCAGGGCAAAATGAATAAAGATGAATATTGAAAACCCAGCACATACCTGTTTTGTACATGAGTCTATCGGATAGCGTTGAGTAATGTCAGAATTTCAGAACTTCTATGTGTAAGATAGTATTCTACCATCTCTCCCCAGGTGGTGAATATTTCCTAGTATCAGAGATTTCTGACATTAGCCTCTCTTGAAAATGATATGGTTCATGTCTTTAAATAGTACCTTCTGATAAAATCAAATTTAATAGTTACATTTCTTTCTTATACTTCATATCTGAGTATGCATATCACCAATTTTGATGACTTATTTGGCTCAATTATAAATCAAGGCATTGATTTTCACTTACAACAATACATTATAAATCAAATCATGATGTTTAACTAGAGGTGCTACAAAAATACAAGTGGCCTCCTCCCAAAATATTACCTAATCTAATTATATCCTCATGATATGCTTATTTTAATGGGTCTTCACTTAAAATTTTCTACCACATATTTTATGAATGTAGAGTTTGTTGATCAGAGTAATCTGTTAACCAAAACACTGCGACGATGCTGTAAAAGTGTTTATTTTTATTTATTGTATTTACATATTAAAGAATAAACTACTAGTGCATTTTTGCTTTAAACAAGTGATTTGGTCATTTGTTTAACTCCTTGTGCCTCAAGAGACAGAATGAAACTGTAAGCCGCTTAAATTGTTTTTTCTATCTGTAGCTTCAGTGATGTTGCATTTGAGAAGACACTATTATACTCGCTATAATGTAGATGACATGAAAATGCATTTAATTTTAGCCACCAGTCAGCCAATTATTATACATTTTAAGTATATGTTATGCCATAGAATGTTAATGAATAAGGAGAGGAAAGGGAGAGAAGAGGAAACTAGCAGTTACTAACTTCTTAGGCTATATTAGGAAAAACGTAGACATGCTTATTCTGGTGGATTTGACAAGGAGGTAATAGGAAAGAAATGGTTAGCAAGATCAGCCGAAAGGCAGGCTGCTGGAAAGATTATCCACTGTCAGGCTGAAATGTCCTCCGTTCCTCTCAGCACTTTTGCTAACGCGATGTTTAGAGTTTTGATGGGTGGACAGAGTAGATGGGGGTTCTCTCTGACTTTGGATCTCTCTGCCCCTGTGTGCTTTACTGCAGCTTGTGCGTGAGACAAAGATCAGCAGGAATCACACGGGAAAAATGGTTTTCTTCCCAAGACTCCATAGAAAGGAAGCGTAGGATGTAATGGAACGTAGTTGATCAAATGGCACAGAGCTCTGCTGGTTGCCAAAGGGACGAGAACAGGTCGTGAAGACTCAGTTTCTACCCTACAAGGTGAAGCCTACGGGACAGAGTTAAGTAACAAGTCGAGCCAGGGCGCGTTGCACTGAGATGCATGGTCAATGCATGCAACGGGGTCATAAAGAGGGTTCAGTACGACCCAGAGGGCTCGTCAAAACTTTATCAACACAGGTTCTTCTTTCCTTCTCCCCAAAGTGGAGACATCACGGTTTTAGGAGGGAGAATGAAAAGATCGTGCTAAGCTTGGAAACAATAGCATCAAAATGTTGTCATTGTCTTGGTCATCCAATGTTATTTGATTTTCTTCCCCTTAGGGAAGGGCAGTGAGCTCTTCCAGGAAAGTCTGAGCTCCATGCTCAGAAGACCTTGAACGAAATAAAGCGTTGACAAGAAGCTGACACCCACACCAACAACACGAATCAGAGCAGTGTCAAGCTGGGGTGCCGGGATAGCTCAGCAGTTGAGAGCTTGCCTCGCGATGGCAAGATCTGAGGGTTCAGTGCCCAGCCTTGGCCTGCAAACCCCATACAATGAATTGCAGCACAACTGGTAACCACTGGGATGTCTCAGCAGCGAAGATTCTTGCCACCCATGAGGGAGTCCCCTCATTGGGTTTCCACCCTGCGTGCCCCACATCCACCTGTGTGGAATGAAACCATGTCACATCTAATGAGGGTGTACTGCTGTGGGGGGGTGTCCTGGTCCCTCCCCTCTTCTTTCTCTCTCTTTCATCTTCTCTCAAACTATAAAATAAATATTAAAAAATAATAATAAAAGAATAGTGTTATATACATGGAGAATGTGCTGGAATAATTCACTTGCTGTTTATCAACCCTCCCTAACTGGATGCCAGCATTTTCCCAGCTCAGTATCTCGTAGGAGAGAGTGTAAGGGGGAGGCAGCAACGGTCAGATGAGAGCTAAGCTCGGGGTGTCTTTCACAGGATGGTCATTTTCATGGTATCTGTGCAATCCACTAATATAGTTTAGTAAGGCAATTCCTGAAAGCAGACATTTAAAAAAAATTGCCGAGAAAGCAAAGGCTGTATAAAACCCCACACTGCAAAGAAAAAATAAATGCAAACATACATTTGTATGTCATTTAAATAGCAAACATGTCGATGACAAAATATGCTGCCATAGCTGGCAATTATCTAGAAATGTTTTGAGCTCAATACATTTGTGGCTTTGTGGAATTTTCAAATTCTAATTGCAGGCTTCCTCTGAGAAGAAGAAAGGGCATGTAATCAGCATTTCAGAAGTTTAGAAAAGAGGAATTATATAGCCTCAAATGGTAAAATGGGAGACAAACTGGCTAATTCCAAGTAAAATTGGGAAAATTCTGCTTGCTACATTTATCACAATGATAGGCTACCCAGGGAATTGAAAGCAATTATGATAAGATGACGTGATAGACTGTGAGGAAAGATTGTCAAATAAATTAGAAAAAAAATTTAAATATTTGCTTTTGAATATGTTATATTCAAATTTGGGGAAATATTTTTCTGTTTCTGTTTTGTTTTTTTCTTTCCAGCTAGTAACAATTTTGACAAATTTTATTCGGTAGCTTTTTTTCTTTTTAAATAGAAGTTCACTCCTGAGAGATTGTCTTTGCTCTGCCTTTATGGGTATCTACAATTGGATTAGTGACTCAAGATGATTTTATGTAACAGTATTTATTGCCATAGATACAAATAAGCCTAGAACAAGTTTGTTTTTTAATATGACAAGAGACTTGAAAACTTTCATAAAATCTAATTTAGGACATGATATAATCATAGACAAGAAACGAGCCTTATATAAGCTTTTTAGAGAAAATTGTATCATGTGTTGAAGGTGTAGTATATGAGTACTCATTTGGAAGCTGAGAGAGAAGGATCAAGACAACCAAGGAATTACCTGATCATCCTAACCTTAAATTATATTTTAATACCAACTGGTTGTCAGCTAATAACATGTATCAAGTACAATTAAAACTCTAGAAATATCTTTTGTTAAAATGTTTAAAAATATATCCACCCCAAACCTAACAATGGTGAATATTAACGTGCCAAGTTTCAATGATATCACGGAGCTTTTGCTTAGCTTCCGGAGCTGCACCATTTAGTGGGTCCTGCAAATTATTCACTCCTCAGTTTCTAAGGGAACCAAAGGGCTATGCTGGTATGAAACTGGAAATCTGGAACAATTGGTATGGATCTATTAAAAGAAGGTTGTGGGTCATAAAATCTACTGTTAGCTATAGCTTTAGTTTCAGGCTACATAAATTTAGGGGTGATGCGTGAAAGTCTTCAATCACTTTTTCCACTATAATCCATTCCCTCATGCTTTCCCTAATTTTGTCTTCTTTAGAGAAAAAATAGGTTCTCCTACAGAATTTAATGTTATGTTAAATAAGATGTAGTGATGTGAAGCACTAGCTTGGCATTTGAGTCAGCCTTCTAAGTTCAAGTACTTGTCCCATCATGTGTCGATACCTCTACGTGGGCAATTATTTTAACTCTCCAAGCTTTATTTTTTACTGAAGACTGTTAAAATGGTATTCGCTGCATGGAGAGTAGTGACCAATTAGACGTGTATAGAATCAGTCATTTACAAAAAATGATGGCCTCAGAAACGGAAGCATCATATGATACTAGTTATTTTATGGACAAATGGGGCTAGTGGATTCCTTCCTTTCTAATACTTGTGCCCCATCTCCCTCCACTTCCACCTCCATCTCTGACTTAATCGTCCCTTAACACTCCAATCTCTACTGGAATGCACTTTTGAAACCATAAAATTCCCCATTTTCATTTCTGTTTCCAGTTCCTTTTTACATCTTCCATTTCTTCTGCTCTTTTTTTTTTCTCCTCATGATCTGAAGTTCTCAGTTAAAATGAATCTCAAGTCCTTCCCCTTTTCCAGTTTTTTGTTCATTTGTTTGTTTGTTTTACCTTCCCACTTAATCACGCCTTTGCTTAATGTATAGACTCTTTCACACAACTCTTCAATTTCTGTCTTGCCAATTATCAGCCCTGGGTAACTCAACTGTCCACTTCCTCTGTTTCTGTATTTTTCGTGATGGAATCCAATCACAGTCACAACCAGGGCTTGGAGGGCCCTGCAGTTTTCAGTCATTTATGCAGGCCTGAAATAGTACATAGACGTAGAGCTGCCCCTGTTCCCAATAGCGCAGAGGAACCGCACAAGACCCTTTTGCCCTCAATTTACAGATACAACTCTGAGAGTTCTAAGAACCTTGAATACGTTCACATAGTCAATAAGCGATGAGTCCAGAATTGGAGCAGAAGTCTTCTGACAGAGCCAGTGTCCCGTGACTTTATATTGCGGTTGTCGTGGCATCATGGAGGATACCTATGAATTAATCTTTAACAAACCTCCCTTGGGCTATTGTACAATCTCCACAAAATTTTTCTAATGTCTGTTCTAAATCTCAAAATCTTTAAATGCATAATCTCACCCCAGTTTCAATCCGTAGTTGATAAAATGTCTCGATTTTTCTTAGATCAAGCAAATTCAAGGGAATTAACACCCATCTCTTAATTGAAAACCTGTGCCTCTTTATTCTTTTCCAATGATTGCTCTCCTGTGGAGCTCAGCCTATTTCTAGAACTCTCTGCTCCAGCTGTTTCTAACATTGGATTCTCTGAGAGTCCTCTTACTTCTCCTGATAGAACTTTGGTCCTCAATTCATTCACTGATTATTCGTCTTTCTGCTCATTACATACTCTTTTATAGATGCAGCTTACCAACCTGTGCCTCATCCTTAGAAGTATGTGCCCCTTCAAGGCACTATCCCACTACAGCCTGCTTCTCTCCTCTGACCCTGACTTGTCACCCTGCAAACTCCACGTCTTCCCTGCAGCACTGTCAGCCCTCTCTCTGCCTGTATCAGGAAGTGGCACTACTTTCCATCTAGGTAACTCCTTTAATAGAAGAGTTTGTTCACCTTTTTATTACCTGGATAGTCAAGTACTGTCCCCAAAAGAAAGTAAACATAAATAAAAGTTCTTAAAGTAAATTTCTAATTTTGAGTTGACTTTATTATTTTGACATTAAGTTTCAAAACATATTTAGGAATAATTGTAGAAAATATTTTACCCACCGGATCACATTGACATATTTTCCTGCTAAACCTATTTAAAGTTTATGGAAATATTTTGCATATTTTAGGGGAGCCTAATGTTCACCAAGCTGTCTTATAGGTTCCAGAGTTGTCAATAGTTGCTATCTATGCCATCCCACTATTGCTTTGCACGTGCATGTGCACACGCTCGTGCACACACACAGGAGCAGATGGTGACAAAGTTTTCTAGATGCGTTTATCACTCATTCGATTTATTTATTTGTGTTTATTTTAATACAAGTAAGGCGTACAGTATTATTCTGGAAATGGAGGTAAACTAGATTATCCACGGTCGTGACCCATGGGACAGCGCACTTTCCTGGTATATAAAAGCTTCTTCAGGGTGGAGGCCTGTGCTCTGTACTAGTCATGATCTCCGTGATTCACGGCATCCATTCCTGGAAAGGCTGTCTCCCACAGGGGTCACAAACAGACTCTGCAGTTACGTGACTTGAGTTCCAACCCCGGTTTGCACTGCAGAGCTCTGCGACTTCAGGCAGATTCCATAATCTGTCCCTGTGGTAGAAGGTATTAACAGCCCCTTGTGAGGTTGTTGGGAGGACGCCTGACTATAACAAGGACCCAACTGGCCTTTTTTATTTAGAAAGAGCTACATTGAACGAGAATCAATGTCATGCATTCATTTGTTAGGCCTCAGCTTTCATGGGGAAAGGTCTATTTATAGAGTAATATTCCCAGATTAAAATGACAAAAAGTAATTCTTTCCTGGAAGCCACTTATAATGTAAAATTCATAAATGTGTATTTTAAAGAGGCAAGAATATAAGGCACAAATATAGTACCCCAACTATTGAAAAATATTTTATTTTCTTACTATCAATTGTTCCTTTTCATACACAATTCATAAATACAAGATAGGCTCTTAAAAGAAATATGTATACCTATAATCCCTAGACATCGTTTTGTTAAAATTTTAGTAAATGTCTTTTCTAGCTTTTTTTCATAATAATCTACAAATTAAAATAATCATAATGTAACACTAATCACACAATATTACCAATTATTGGATACTTCCTTTATTCCAGTCATGATCTTATACTGCTTATGTATAATGAGCTCGTTTTCTTTCTAGCAATCCAATTAGATGGTTATCATTAGCTTTGATAAGTAAAGAAACTGAAGTGCGAGAAGCTTACATAACAGGCCCAAGTCTCCCACTCAGCGTGGAACTGAAAGGAGATTCCAACTATGAACTGCCTAACTCCAAACTGTGTATATTAAAGGAAATATTCTATGAAGATGAGATAATATAGGTTTCCTCCAGACATATAAAACACGGCAAATCTAAACTTTATGAAGGGTTATTGGAGGTAGTCTATAGCATTAAGATACACTTCATATCCTTTTAGTCGTTTATTTTAGTGTAGAAGAGTATGCTTTACTGAATAAGCCTTTTCAGAAATTGTATGTTCTGTAATGCTGTTACCAAGAATGTTGAAAAAAGTGGACATTGGTTAATGTTCACAATATAGACAACGTTGAAAATAATTTCTTTTACCTCATGGAAGAGTTCATAATATGATTATTTAAAGGTTAGCAATACATTAGGGGAACTCGATTCTCAAGTCATTGCCATATCTATGTACTCACATACGTAAGGTTCATGTTTCTGTGTGAGGTTTTGTTTTTGTTTTTGTTTTTGGCTGTTGTGCTGTGTGTTCTAGCTGGAGGCAAAAGGGTTTTCCCTCCTTTAACTCTGTTATTTTGTAATTGATGTTTCTAGAGCTTCGACATGTTATAAAATGTCAAAGGAGGGATGCCTTGTAACAGTCTTAGCATCTTCATAATTACACACGTGGGGCATTGGGTCACTTAGTGACCCAATAGAGGTCAGCTGAGGGGCTCATATGCTTGTTTAGGAAACACGTTGTGAACAAAGGAGATGATGTGAGGAAGACAATGTAAGAAGCGTTGACTGACAGACTGCTTCTTAGGTTATTACAATAGCCTGATATTTGGGGGAGAGAATTTCATAAACCCACAGCAGAGCATTGATGTTTATAAATTATTTTCTCGATTTCTTATGAAATCTTATGAATCCAGGGTACCGCTTCCATGACTACCATCTTTATACATATGTGATTACTTTCTATTGTAATTTACAACTCAGATATGCACGACTCCACAGCCGTGGCTGAGTTAGAATTCAGTAGGTTTATAGCTTTGTTTGGCCCTTGGCACAAGTAATAAAATCCAAGCTTTAAGTACCACTGGGGTTTATAGAATGGAGACATCTGCATTATTATATTAAAATGTTCCTCTGTGTAATAAATATAACTGACAGTGGTGCATGACTTTCGTTATGAAAAATATGTTGATAGCAATATTGTCTTAAATACCAAAGAAACTGTCGATTAAAATTTTATGCCCCTAGTTACCATCTAAACGCTCAACAGATGTCCCTGCTAACAGTTTACTGCTGGGTATTCCCAATAAAAATTTTAGTTAAGATTATTTTTAAAATACCCATGAAAACACTGTGCTAACCTCTCATTTCTTTTCGTGGTATTTCCTGTTTATTATTTTAATATGTTCTTTGGGGCAATGTTGGTGTTGGAATGGTTACAACTTCGAATACTTTTCTAGAACAGCCTTCTGGGGCCTCCGGATGTTAGTGTCGTCTACATAGTGCTGAAAGTCTATTTCCCAACTTGTGGGAGTGTTTTGAGGAGGCACAGACTCATACTGACATCATAGTCTCAGCTCCACACCCTCATGTCAGGATTTTCCTGGTACAGGGAGTTGTTGGGGCTAAAACTGAACAAGTCCCAGCAGACTAGGATGTTTGTCTCTCTAGAGGTAGAAACACTGTGATAAGTGAAGGCAGTGGAAAAAAGAAAAACTGTTTTCAATGAATATTTTGCTCATCTAAGTCTTCTCAAATCCATTTCATATACGCACCGTCTTTCAGAACTATTTAGGACATTGTGGAATTTCTACCCGTTTACTTTCCACGCTGTGAAAGATGAAAACAATGGGGATTGGGCTCCTGGGATAGCTCACCAGGTTGAACTCTTGCCTTGCAACCTTCAGTTCCGGGGATCGAATCCTGGCTCCTGGCTCGTGCAAACCCATATGCTGAACTGCGGTGCAACTGATAACCGCAGAGATGACTCAGCAGCGAAGGGTCTCACCTCCCATGCAGGAGGCCCCCAGTTCAGTTCTGCCCAGTGTGGCCCCACATCCACCGGTGTGGAATAAAACCATGTCACAGCTAATGATATACAACTATGGAGACTGCTCTCGGCCCTCCCTCTTCTTTCTCTCTCACCTTCTCTCAGAAAATAAAATAAATCTTAAAAGAAAAGAAAAGAAAAGAAAACAATGTAGACTTATAAATTGGCACCAGCATACCACTTTACATCAGCTACAAAAATCTACTGTATATATAATTTATTAATATTTTTCATTTAAAAGAGACATGTAAGTAATTTGTGACTAACACATTCTTCTCTCATAGACTGTATTCACAGTAAGTAGAAAGAAGTTATTTGCCATCTATGAACATTCTCTTATTGTTAATATCATTATATAGTGCCCATTATTTGGATTTTGAATACATTATCTTTTTTTTTTTTCATCAAAAGAACTATAGATGTTGCCCACAAATCTTTTCTTTCCTTTTCTTTTTTTGTGACAGACTTGTGGCATTTGTCTCAAGGCCACTGAAGTAAATATTTGTATTTTTGATGGTGGTGATCACAGTAAATTATAATTATATCTCTAAAGTAGGAGACCAGGTTTGAAACAAAACAAATGTGTTACTAAAGAAATTAAGAGGTTTAAACCATAATCAGAAGAAATAAATCTTTATAAATAGTACTTATATTTAAATTTCATTGAAAAAAATGTGCAATTATTATCTCAGGACTGTTTTTCTATGTTCAAAAAATACAAGTCAAATCCAATTGCCCCTTATCTAAAATTCAGGAAACATAATTTATACAAGAGTTTTTATATTAATCATTTACTAGACATAAAAAATCACTGGCATAGAAAACAGAACTCAAGAGTAAAGAATTGTTCTTATATTCGGTAATAAAAAGACTACAACTCTGTAACTCAAGCAGATAGCAAAGTCTTTGATTGGTTTTTATTTAATCCTTCATAAAAGAATAAAATTAACCTTCCAAACCACCCTTCTCTGTGGTTTTAATGATGATCTCAGAGAGAAGTACCAAAGGCAATGGTCGGACACCCACCAAATCGTGGCCAAGAATAATGGCTCTGATTCTCCATGTCATTACATAGCCTCCTCCATTAGCTGCAGAAACCAGGTGGCTTCCTCAGCTCACAGGTCTTCTGTTCGAGTTGGGTAGTCAGCCCTCTACCAATCACCTCTTAAAGCATTTTGACGGGAACCATGAATCTGCCTCTGCTCTTGTGTGGTGTTATCCGATAAGATGCAGCACTGTCTTCTTGACACATGGAGCTGGGCAAGTCATTTTTCCTAGCCTTGTGGGTTGCTGTAAGAGTAGTAAACTGCTGCCCAGGAGAACACCTGCACAAGACAAAGAATGTTGAAGCACAGGATGTCACCTGGCATTAGATACTCTCATAATGTGGACAGTATGAGGATCACCATGTTTATTTTAGAGGAGTCTAGATGACTTGCTCAACTTAGCCTCAGGAGTGACTTTGATTGTCAATCAAGTGAAATGCTTCTATGTCGTAACCTAAAGCCTCGGAGGTGCAGAGTCAGCTGTCCAGAGAGAGGACAGTTGGCATTCTGTCTACTGTTCTTGTAAGTAATTATCACGTAAATGAGAGGAAGGTGCATGGTGGGCATGCTTTTCAGCTTCCCTACATGATGGCTGCCTCTATGGATCTTCTTGGCTGTAGAGCACAGCTGTTTGGACCAACAGAGCTTAGAAGTTGTGGGGAAGGTACTTAATGTGTATGATAAACACAATTGATGGGCTTTTAGTGAACAAAGCTTATTCCTCAGTTATGTGGGTGGGTCTCATTCAATCAGTTGAAGGCTTCTAGAGCCAAGATTGATGTTTACTAGAAGAAAAAGAAGTTATTGTGCCCCAAGATTGCAATCTATTATAGGAACCTTGTCTGAGTCTCCAGCTTGCTGGACTGGTAGGTAGACTTTAGACATGAAATTGCAACATCAATTTTTACCTGAATTTCCAATCTCCCAGCTTGCCAGTCCTCACAGTAGAATGAGCTGAATTCCTTAAAATGTCTCTCTCTCCACCTCACCCCATTCTTCTCTCTTCTTAGAAGGACACCAATCAAATTGAAGCAGGCCACCCACGTGACCTCACTGACCCTTAATTACCTCATTATAGGCCTATTTCCAAGTCAAGTCTTGTTCTGAGGGGCTGGGGGAAGAATTTTGAGGGAACACATTCAGCCCATAACACCCATTTATCAGATAACAATGCTGAGGCTCAGAGTTGTTTAATAACATTCCAAGCCACTAAGTCATTGCAAGAACTAGAGTAGAAACCCAGGGAAGCTATTATCAGGATACACGCTCTTAATGTCTATGAATAAAAGGACCGAAAACCGTGCTTTATGATAATGGCATTTAAATCGTACTTGATGGTTGGAAATCCATAGAAACTAATTTCAAGTAAGTAGTTTTTCAAAATTTGAAATGTAATCTGTCCTCAAGGCAGGTGAATTCTTAAGATTTTACTTGACATATAGTAATTTATTAGACAAGCCCTTGTCGGAAATCGTAACGTATGTTGTATGTGTTGGATAAGTTAAGAATCTCTCGTGCACAGTACAATTTAGCTTCTAGAGACAATGTCAGCACCTGATCGGTGAGACTGGGTGGAAATGGTACGGGCCCTCCAGGCCTCCACCTTAGAATCCTGTCCCTTGCCCAACCCTCGGCGCCCTTGCTGTGACCTTAGGAATCACGTCCTGATGGCAGAGCTACAACAGAAGGATGCACCTCCGGACATGCGCTCAACTGACCGGAGTGAGAGATCAGCCACAATGGGTGAGAGTCGTGTGTCACCACCAGATGCCGTGGTTCCCGTGCTAATCCTCAGACGAGTCAGAAGCAGGTCGGCTAGCTGCTTGCTGGTATCACAATGCACATTTCTGACCCCTCCCCAGACCTAGCAGGTGAACAACTAAGCGCTCTCCTTTCTCTCTACTTCGTGGGCTGGCTTCCAGAAGCATGTTTAGTCAAAAATAAAACTTGTTCAGAGCGAGGAGGATGATTTCAGAAACAGCAAAACACCAGGGTATTAATTCCGCGTTATGAAGAAAATTGATGCCATACCTGTTTTAAATACATTCTAATTACCTATCACATGGAAAAATTCTTTTATGTGGATGATTAATTCCACATCCCAAAGATCACCCTAGCATCGTTTTTTATTCTTACTAATTACAGATTTGGTTCATTTTTCATCAAATTTTAGAAATAGACTAGTACTATGGTTCAATAATAAACCAGCGCCGTGTTCTTTTCGTGTTATCACTTAACCACACAAACAGGTGGGTATCAGTCTAACCATTGAAAGCTCGGTGCTGTTGAGACAAGTTCATCAGAATAACCAAATGGATCCCAGCTTGATAGGCATGTGCTCTGGACTGTGTTACCTGGGGTCATATCCAGACTTCAATACTTCTTTCCTGTGCAGGGCATTTAATCTCTCCCTGTTTTTTTTGAAGAGAACCGACAAAAATAAGGATACTAATAGCACTCATGTCATATGGCTGCCATGGGATTGAGGGTTATATACATAAAGTACCAAGATCAATGCTTGATGGTTATTTAGCAAAATGAAAGCATTAAAATCAAGAAATTTGACTAGCTGTTCTGGAATAACCTCAGATTCCAAAGAACAATTTAAAACCATTTCAAAAGTTTATTTCAAAAATTAAAACTTATTTGTAAACATGAGTGTCTTTTGTGTGTTACAAGCATATATGCCACGAAATTATGGATATATTAAAAGCAACTCAGACCCTCATTTTATAAAGATTTACGGAAAAATCGTATTTTGTCTCAAGTTATGCTAACAAGAGTAGAAGAAATGTTTTAGCCTTAAAATTATCAGAATTCTTTTATAAATTTATAAGACTGATTCCTAGCATAGAATCTGAACATATGCAAAGCATTTGTGCGTAAATATTATTTAAAGACAATGTTTGTCTCTTTGAGTTTGATTTTCTCATAGTAACTAATGGAAAATAATGTGAATATCTCAATAAATGCAAAGGTAGTCACTTTTGTTGATCCTTTTGATAGAGTTTGGGCTGAAGATGTAGTTGAAGGTTAACGTGGTCATCAAGTGATCCTTAGAGGTAGGAATGTTACTGTTTATCACTCGCCGGGTGATGTGATAGTTCTGTCAGCAAGGGGGTCTTCCCAAAGCTTTGCTGATATAGCGCGGTGAGGTGGCAGTATTAGAAAGTGTATTTCCGAAAGAGACTGCCATAGGACTGCCTAACGCTTAGCAGCTACTAGACCATCATAGATAAAGCTATCTCACTCAGTTTTAAGTCTTGACTATTTTTTCTTTGTAAAAAGTACAATTTCTTGAAATTATTATTCATGAAAATATATCTCATGAATATAATTTTATGCACAGTTTAACATAAGGCATTTAGAGGCCAAATATCTCATAAATTAGAGGCCGTAAAACATCGATTATGAGACCTTTAGAATCAGGTTCTCAGCTAGTCTCATTGGTTCTACTTCAGTCTTATATGAGATTGAACATAACTCTTCATTCTCTTAAGTTGTTTCACTCATCTTTTTGTCATGAACCTCCAGACAGAATTTTCTTGGCATTAGCAGGAGTAAAAGTTACCATTTCTTAAGACATACTGAGTATCCAGTACTGCATTTATACTTAAAGGTACTATCCCATCTTGAGGATATAGTGAAACTCAAGTCCAGACCCCAAACATGTGTGCCCATCTTCCTGGGACAGAGTCCTGGCTTTCCATGCACCCCCGCCCCCCAACAACACAGGGCCGGGGGTCTTCTGCTGTCTTTAGAGTTCATTCATGGTTCTTCTAAGCCAATTATCATAGGGCCCTTTCTTTTCCAGTGACAGGTTTACAAATACAGATGGGTCCCAGTTCCTCCAAAGAGGTGTGACGTGTAGCTTTCTGGTGACAGCCTTTGGGCTGTTAAGTAGGGGACACTGGGAGGACCTTTTGGCCTCCAGGTGTTGATGCATCTGCATGTGGTGCATGAACCCACCTGCAGGGCCGAGGAGAGATGGGAAAAAGTTGGCTCCTTGATGAAATCGCTGAGTCCCTGAACCATTCTACCCTGGAACAGTTCCTGCCCCTAAACGTGTACTCAGGAGATAACACACTTCCTCTTTGGACAAGCAAGTTCACGTATGATTCTTGCTCACTTGAAGCAAAGGTGGACCACCTGATCTGAGTGATTTCCACGGATGATGCTCACATTCATGTTTTCCTTGATACTTGTAGGGTCATAGTTAAGAAACAAGATTCCTGCTAACACTTTCAATCCATTGCAAAGCAACATGCTGATGCCCTGGTTGTTCAGGGTGCTGGTAATTATAAAAACATTTATTTTTTATTGTGTAACTCAAACAGAATTCTCAGGGCTTTCCATGAAATATCTCATTTAATCCTTATGCCATGCTGAAGTAAGAGCTCTTTTAATCTAATCTCATAGTTGACAAATTTGTAATTGACAAAAAGTGTCACTCTCCCCCACAAATCATCAATGTTGACAAGAATCATATGGGATAATGTTTGGGTGCTAGGTAATAGTTAGGTGCTGTTTCAAGCATTTCACACATACTCTTTCCTTAACCCTTGAAAGACATTCACAAGGCAGCTGCTGTGACTATATCCACACTATGGATACAGAAGATCAAGGCCCTGAGATTCTGGGGGATGTGCCCCATTTCCCTCAGCTGTTGTGAATGAATGAGTCTGGTTTCACCTGGAGTCCATCTTCACAGCCCTTAGGGTATGCTGCCTCCCTTACATTTTTATCGGAAGAAAGATACATTTACCTCTAAATATGTCCTTTGGCTTTGATTTATACATTTCCAATTTTATATACTTAAATTTAATTTGTTTATAAACTTAAAATGAGAATGACTACATTACATGTTAGTTTGCAGGAGCAAAAATAAGTGATCTGTCCATGACCAAACTGATACGGTGACCCATATTGCTCTCAGTTCTTATCATCTCAAACATTTCCACAGGTGTATTATTTTAATGAGAAATAGGTGCTTGCTTACTCTGAGCTTTGGAAGCAGAATGTTCTCAAAAGCTCACCTCATAACCTTCTGTCTACAGACTCATGCTTCAGTTCACAATGTGTATTTTAATGCATGAAAATTTTAGGAGCTGTTAACGTTAAAAATGTCCACACTATGTTATAGATACCATCTCCACTTTATGGAAGACAAAATAGTAAAAATGTGTTTGGTGAAACCTACTGTTGAATGTCAGTGCATCTTAATAGATGGTTAGTGGAGCAAGGGGTCTGTGAGCTTCAGTTTGGAGTTTTTTTCCACGCAGTTCCACACCTCACTGATGGCAGGTTGGTTTGTCATCTACGTCAGTATCTTCTAACATGTCAGTTTTGGGTTTCGGGGCCACGTGGAAATGCACTGCATTTCAGGTGTGAGAAGTGTAGCCGACATGCACTTGGAGAAAGGGGCGTGGAGCGCTGGTCCTGCTCTCGGCTGCAGGAGGGATGTGGAGAGCTTTCAAAGCACCGTGGCTGAAATCTCTCCCCCCGAGGGTCTCATTGGGGGTCGGGCCGAGCTTTCGGATTTTTAAAAGCTCTGTGGGTTCGGATGAGAGGCCAAGGCTGAGAATCACTAGAACAGAATAACTAGTGAGGAGCTAAGTGCTCACCTTGAAGGGCAGCTACCCCAAAGTGACTCAGCCATCAGCTTTCAATCACAGTCAAACTCAGACCTCTAAAAATCAATAAAAAAAAAAAGAACTGCCTAATACAAAACCAAATCTTTAATTAAATAAGTAGCAGGGGATTTATAATACCAGAGAACAAAACCACATAATTCTGTTTCCTTCTAGATTCACAGAACAAATGTAAAAAATAGGTTAAGGTGGGTACAAGAGCAAGATATAGACTAGAGTAATTTCAGAGTCCTTTTTGTATCGTGATGTGGGACTTCGGGGTTTTCAGGTTTAGCTTTTTGGAGGGAGATGATTTTGCCTTTAATTAGCTGCTGTTAAACCGTGTCGTAAGGACGCCCACCGGGATCCAAAGCCCTCTGCAGTAGAACAGAACGCTTCCCCTTCTCCTTACATCTCCGCAGTCCCTTTTCTCTTACTCAGAAGGAAGAACAGCCTCTCGTTGAAGGCACGCTGGCCTGACACCTCGGAGTAGGTTGGTCTCAGGGGAGAGTGTGTGTGACATGTGTGACAAAGAAGACACGTGCCTCAGCAGATTGGAGACGTGTCTTTCTGGGAGGAAGCATGATGTGGGCTGGTTCCTAAGAGGCCTGCGTGTGTCTTCTGATTGTGCCTTTTCCCTGTCACTTCAAGACGTCGTTCCTGCAGGAAGCAATAGGTCGGAGGAGAGCAGGCCTTGTTGGACAAGTGAACGCGGGTTCCCTGAGGGTCTCCTCAGCTGACCCCCCATGATTCTTCCTTGGGACCCACACAGCCCAAATCAAAACCTGTACCCACTGTGCTTAGGATAATACATTCTTCTTTCTCATCCCTTACGCCTCTTTTTTGTACTATTTTCCTCTCCTGGAAATTTCTGGCAAGGCCACACACCTGCTTGTGGAAGTCAGTCTTGTCACCGCTAGTCCGCAATGATCTCTTTGCATCCGCCCTTAAGCACACATTTTTCTGTAGTGTGATCTCCGTTGTGATTTTCTGTACGCTTTCAAACTGCCCCGTTCTTCTCTCTGGCATCCCCGGTGGTTTCACTGTTTTTAGTGTTAATAGTTATGTTTGTTTTTCTCCCCAAATTGACTATCAGCATCTGGGAGGCGGAAAGCTTGCAGCATACTTACTTATTCTCACTACCAACACCTCCCAGGTCCCACCCTCGCTCCGGGTGTGGTTCCCTGTATGTGTTGTAAAGTCAGTGCAAAGCACGGGCACAGATGTGCTAACAAGGACGGAGAGCTCACGCCAGCCAACCGAGGCCTCACCTAAACTGACGAGTGAAACTTAGTCACCAGCGGGGACAGTCCAGCCCCAGACACCCACACCCTCGGGCCTCTTCAGAGACCTACAGTCTGGACATCAGATTCTGGAGGAGGGGCCCCAAATCTCGGGCTGTGGGGACCTGAGACTTCCTGAGTGGAGAAAGACGAGGCCCCTTCCAGCGCGGCCAGGCCCTGGGATGCCATGGAACTCGAAACCGCCAGAACCTTCGCTCCAGCCCTGACCTGCTCCGTTAGGGCTGGGGGGCACCGGGCCCCTTCATGCTTCCATCAGAGACCGAGCTACGAGTCCTCTTCTGTCGGCTCAGCGGTCCCCGGGGGAGGTGGGACGTGGTTGTGGGCTGGAGCTGGCGCTGTGTGGGTCATGTCATGGCTGTTGAATAAAAGCACTGGGTGTCGATCAAGTTCTAAGGACATTTCAGGAAGGAACCTGTGCGGTAAGATCAGCTCATTAGAGAGTAGAGCTTCTCTCCCATTTATTACATCAGCCATGTGAGACGGCTTATGTTTGACCTGTAAAATTCAATGTTCTAAGGTTAACCGCACACATCTAGCTAATATGCAGGCTTCATATGTAGTGACAAACACCAAGAAAATTACGTGATAGGAAAAGATCTGAAAAGTAAGTTATTTCAGACTTGTAAAAATAGATATCCTTGAGATAGCTCAGGTGTCTGTCCTTCAGGACGTCCATCTCTTTTGATTAATTTTAACTTTACCATGATCACTTTTAAAATATATATTTTTACTACCGACGCTCCCTGAAATGGCCTCAGTGTCATCCTCAAGGACACAGACATCATATTCTGGGAAATGAGGAGATCATAGATGAACTCCTCTTTTGTTTTTATGCCTCAAAACCCCACAGTGACTCTTTAATAAAGTTCTGGTATTTGCTCTTTGTGTCTGAGCGTTTCCCAACAAAGGTGCATTAAAAACCACAGCTGTAGCTGTGAGCTAAACACCTCTGAGCTCCCCTCTCCAAGTGCATCCTCACTACAAGGCCTTCTCATTGCCAAGCCACGTCTTCGTACCCTTTGGGTAAAAGGCACCTCATACTGAAGGGAGTTGTGTTCAGTGGCAGCACTGAGTAACGCGTACTCTTATCCCAAGTATGCTTTTACTAATTAGATTGGATTTCTAAGAGTGTTGACTGGGTTTCTCGGAGAGTCTTTAAAATGTGGGGATTACGGTGACCTCCAAGGCTGGGGGTGAGAATAAATGAGGAGCTTTGGTGTCTTAATTGTTGTGGCTCTGAGCATGGGTCTCACACTATATAATTTTCTAAACATCTATTGACTCAAGATGATTTTCACAACCAGATCTATAAGGTAAGACATATGACAACCAACACATTACATGGAACAGTTGTCACTAACTTTTCCATCTAGTCAAATCGGTCTTCTTTGTGTACATGTAAGCATCACATATATTTACAGAAGCTATTATCTGCGTTTCCATGAGTGCTATGCTGAGCCTCGGAAGTTCCCAGACCCCTAGGTGCCCTGATCCCTGGCTCTCAAGCACATTTCTTAAAAGCTGCACAAAAATTGCCACTCTTATAGATACTATGACAATCTGATTCACTGCAACTTCTATCCACATTATAAGTAATGTGGTGATAAGCTTACGTGTATACACATCTCTTAATTTCTTAGAAAAAAACAACAACATTCCTGTGAACTGAATTATCAGGTCAAATGGTATGAGCATAAAATTAATTTATATTCAAAATGTATTTAGCCACAGTGAAACTTCCAAAACATAGAGATCTTTAAAGCCACAATGACATAAAATTAAAAATTAACACATTGGGGAAGCTGGGATGGCTCAGTGGGTTAAGCGCTCACTTTGCAGCGCTGGGGACCGAGGATCGAATCCCAGCCCCGGCCCCTGAGGACCCATATGCTGAACTGGGGAGTGCCCCCAGATCAGTTCTCTCTCTGTCTCTCTGTCTCTCTCTCTCTCTCTGTCAAAAACAATAAAATAAATAAATAAATAAATCTTAAAAAAAAGAAATTAACACATTATAGAAACAACTAAAATTTTAAAACCATTTTTGAAGATAAAAAGTATGAAAAGTTTGGAAACTAGAAAACAAATGAGAACATAATATGTAATGCCTATGAAATGTGATTTCAATTACTTCTTTATTATTTAGAAAATAATTTTATTGTATAAAAGATTTAAAATAGTAAATATGAAAATTGATATAAGATTACTTAATTATTATGTTGTGAGGATTAAATGAGATGATAGTCTTGCATCGTAGAAAAGCAACTGATATTTACTAAGAACTAAAAATAAAATAAGTAAAGAAGACATTTATTATCCTCCAATACTGTATCTCTTTCAGTGAAGAAAGAAAACAATGGCTTACGAAAATGCCCTGTGGGATGTAAATGGGCAGGTGACAGTCTTTTTTCTCAATCCCATGATGCCAGACAGATGTCAGCAATAGCACCAAGGAATGTTCTGGAAATAACAATTGTGTAAGATTTCTGTGTCACCCACAGCACTCCAGGACGAAGGTTCTGACAAGGCTTTTTCTTGAACTTCAGTCATTTGGGGGGGAAAACATCCATCTCCCACTCTTGCCTTTTTCCTTTTTAAAATAACCTCTTGGTGTAGGAAGAAACTATAATTAAATTATAATTTCATATAAATAATTGTGCTAGTTAATACAGTCAGTAATTAAACTAAGTTTGAGGGAAAACAGAGGAAATCAAGGGTAAGAAACTTGAACCAAGGATGGATGGGAAGGGATGCATTTTGATGGCATGAGATTCAGTCTAGGTATCATTAAGGATTATGGGGGAACAATAATCTAGAAGTGACAATGACAAACAAACAACCTGGGTGCTGTTTCAGGAAAAATAAATAAATAGCAAGCAACTTATACATAAGATTGTTGGAGAAACTGTATTCTCAAGGGAGATATCGATTTTGGTTCAAATAGGAGAGCAAAGGCACTGTTCGTATAAAAGAACCTTACAATCTGTGCTCTTTTGTGACTGACTCCTTCACTTAACATAATGGTTTCAGGGCTCATCTGTATTGTAAGTGTCAGTACTTACATTTATCTATTCATCCATTGATGGACTTTAGGTTGTTTGTACTATTTGCCTATTGGAAGTAAGGTTATTATGAGCACTTATGTACAAGTTGTTATGTGGGTGTGTAGTTTTGGGTTTTTGGTTTTTTTTGAGGAGGGGTATATACATAGAAGTAAAATTGCTAAGTCATAATAATAACTCTATGTCCTCATTTTAAGGAAATTCCATATAATTTTCCAAAGTTACTGTGTCCTTTTATATCCCCATCAACAATGTGTGAGGGATCTAATTCCTCAAAATCTTCACCAACACACTTACTATTTATTATCTGCCTGTTAGAGTCTTCACACTTGTCCTGCCTCAGCTGTAGTCTGTCATCACTTGATGGCATTTGTCAGCTGCACTTAAATACAAACAAAAGTGACTAAAGGTCTTGCCGTTGTCTGGGGCTTGCGGGACAGTAGTGGCAACACAACTAATCTACTGAAATGGCTAATCATGCCCGATTGAGGGAGCTGGTCTGAGAGAACAAAGGGACATAGGAACTTCATCTGCACCTTTTCCTTTCCCGAGGAAGGACAGCTTACGGTGTGCCTAGTCACACAGCCCTTTCTTGTCTTCTTTCTCATAACCCCTCCACGAGAGGTAAGAACCTTACCCAAGTCCCATTTGAGAATCAGAGCTAGCTAGAGGGTAGAAGCCAAAGGCTAATCATATTTGACCCAAACTGGCATTCTTTCTACTTGTATGTTCTCTTCTTCCACTTAAAAGTGATCTCTATAAGGGCAGAGGTCTTGTCTACTGTGCTTATTATTGACTCTGGCTCTTAGTCCATAGTAGGCACTCAATAAAATACTGAATGAGTGAATGAATGGTTGGCATTTTCTACAGCAACGTACAATGCCAGAAAAAAGAAATGATATTGTGAGAAACTTCCTGAGAAAAAGAAATTAATATTGGACAATCTTCATTGTAAACCAAAAAGAAAAATCTGTATTTACAAAATGAATCAAAAACTATAAACATGTCTTCAAAAGGATATGATTACAGAGACGTACTTTCTCCTCATTCAAATATATTTTTCAGGTCCCTCATGATGTGTTTACTGGGTGTCAAAATTGAAAACGAGCATTTTGTAATTGAATCTTCTGCACAGAAAAATCTGTCGCAACAGTAGCTACAGTTAGTTGGTGGATGGGTCATTTAATGGATTCATTAGCAGTGAATGAAACTTAAGAACTTGAGACATTTCTAAATATTACAATTATTAGGATCCTTGACATGGGATTAGCTTTTTATTATAAAAAATGAAAGTATAAAACAGTGTTAAGATATTAGAAAATGAATAACGTGAGGACTGGTTAGTTTTGGTAGTTTCCCAAATTTCGTCTTTTTTTAAAGTTTTCCTGTTGTAAGTAACTGGCTCCAGGCAGACTTCACACCCAGAACATGCCTCTCTCAGAAGGGCAGCCAGTAAAATGCTCCCGTAGTTGATTGGTAGTTGGTTTTTGTCTTCTTTTCCGGTACCAGCAGAATCAGTTATGCAGTTGTCATTTTAGCATATAATCACTCTCCTGGAAATCAATATTGGCTGACTGTATTAATGAGGGGAGCTATTGATAGATATGCGATGGACCTACAATGCTGTCACTTTTCATTGCAGCCTCAAATTCCAGTACTTTATTAATGCTATTATTTCCCAGGTATTGATTTAGTCTTAGATAACTGCTCTCGGCAGAATCACTGTAGATTATTTTGATTTTGAGTCCTACTTGGCATAATATTACTGAGAACCTATAGCGTAGAACCCCTTGGTAAGAGCAGCACTGGATTTGAGCAAGAGGGGAGGATTTTAGAACGTTTCAGTTGCTTAAAAGGGGACGGATAGCTGCTGGAGATTTCTGTGTAATACGTACAAGGAGCAATGAATGGTGATCCTTCAGCAGACACTTCATGAGTGTCTACTACGTCCCCCAAACTGTACTTATGTCCACTCAGCAGGACCTCCTGACAGCTCGTGAACTTGGATTTTCTAGAAGGTTTAGCCCTGGAGGAAATTGGCCTTAATTTACAGCACATAGGGGATAAAGTAAGATTGGAAGTGATTGCTGTGGGCCCACCCTGACAATCCACGTTCATCTCCCCATTTGTAGGTCACCTGATTAGCAACAGTAATTGTATCTGCAACCTTCATTTCTCTTTGCCATAGAACACAACATTTTTCACAAATTGGGGTGCCCAGGATGTGCCAGTCTTTGCTGGGGGGCCTTGTTCTGTGTAGTTACACTGAGGTATGCTGAGATGTGCTACCTCTCATGACTAATTTGCAAATTAATGAGGCCAGACTGTGTGAGGTTGAATGCCAGCTCCTCCATTCACTATTGGCAAGCCCTTGAACTTACCAGTAAATGCCACTGTGCCTCAGTTCCCTCTTCTATAAAGTGGAGATAATACCAGCATCTGCCTCTGAGATTGACGAGAATGCAATGATTGAGGACATGCAAAGCATTTAAAACAATACCTGGTGCCTACTGTCATCTAACCCTTAGTTAAAAAATAGAAAGAATTTCTCTACGGATGAGAAATAAATGAACGGCATCAATATCCCATAAGCCATATAAATATTCGATTGCATTGGTCTAAGACACATATGATTAGAACATTTCGACAGTGATTAATTTCTGTGTGACTTTTCAATTCCAGGTATAAATCTAACAATAAGAAAAGCAATGCCTACCTGCACGTAGGAAGTATTGTTTTCCAATTTAGGGAGATATATCGGTTGTCAGGAAGACCAGCAGGAGTGAGAGAACTAACAAGATTTTCTGCCTGAAGCAGGGCATGTGTCCCAGAAACCCGGAGCCGCCCCCTGAGAGCGCGGAGATGCTCCAGGAGATGATTCATTTGGCTGCCTCTCCCCTAATAACAAGGCAGCGCTCCCAGCCTCTCCACACCAGACGCACGCCGCTCCTCACATAGAAGGCTGTGTTAGGGGAAGGAGTGCGTGGAGGGACCTCAGGTCATTTTCCTCATCGGCCTCAATTAGACACACACACGTGTGCACACACTTATGCATGTATATGCACGCATGCGTGCGTGCGCACACACATACACACACACACACACACACACACACAGATCTCTTTGGGTGATGGACGGATGGAATCTGGAAATCCAGTGAGAGAATGAGAATTCCTGAGGACACTCTAGACTTCCCCCAGCTCTCAGAACTTGGATTAGGAAAACGGCCTCTCCTGCAGGACTATCCGTGGGTCTGTGAGGCACACGTGGGACTGGGTGTCCCACCATCTGATTTTTCTTCTCAGCAGTTCAGGGACCAATCTGTAAGGTCTGCTGCACATCAGAATTAGTGGGCAGACTTAAGATCATATAGACAGACGCCTGCCCTCTGCCCCAAACCACCTTTTTAGACCTGCTAGAATTTGCAGCCAGAAGAAGGCTCGTTCGATTTGCTTTCTTTAACTAGACATACAAGGAGCAAAGGGGGAAAAACATATGTGGGAGTCAGAATAATCCTGGGCCATGAACTTGTCACGTTCTAACAGGGTGACCATGGACAATACAGAAGGTTCCAAATCTCTGACCTCAGACCGCCTATATATCTACAGGAGAAAATAATACCCAACATGCAGATTTATTGTGGGTTTAGAGTTCATCTAAGTAGAATGCCTATGGCAGGGTAGAAGCGTAAAACCACCAAATAACTTATCTGCTATTCCAAGAGGGAAAAATTCTTGGATTGAAGGTAGTAGTCACTGATCTTCATCAATGAAAACTGGCCTGAGAGTATGTGTGTGTGTGTGTGCTCATCATTCTGTATACATGATACACACACACACACGCACACATATACATTCTGTTTATATATATATAAGAGTGAAATATATGTATGCTATATACAAGGTCCAGCAGAAGTAAAGCCCTAATGTCACAGGGCTTGCTTCGTCTAGCACGAGATGGACAGCAATTCTAACATTTCCCCTAAAATGTCATATAGTGTGCTTGAGTGTGATACTGTTATGTTGCAGAATCACATGCCTATGACTTTATAATAAAAGACGTGGTATGATTACCAGCTCATAAAAAGGGGTGCTACTCTTGCCAGAGCATTACTTCTGCCAACCCTGTATATGAGGACTGTCTGGAAAGTGTCCAGCCACGCAACTGTTCTCGTTATATTGACAATGGCTGGGGTTTTTTCCAAACAGCCCTCATGTGTCATCAGTATAATGAATAGGGTAGTTTCTAATAGGTATGTTCTGATGAGTCTTTAAAATGATATTCACCCTCTATAAGAAGACCAGAAGCACTTTGTCTTGGTTTTTATGATTCCACAATGCTCCATACAGGTAGTAAACACTTAAGGAGTTATGCAAGATCGTGGCTATATATGTATATGACTGGTGGGCGAGCATCTATAGCTCTTATCAAATCCTCAGTGATGTCTTTTGCATGTTTACTAACTGCTAAGAACACTGGCCTAGAGTCTTTTAAATAGTAAATAGAAAGAAGACTCAGGCACACATTTGGTCTTAACTCACAATTAACCTTAAAATAAAATTCCAGAATCACAGAGCGTGGACGTAAAAGGAACCAGTGGAGTGGCAGAGTTCTGTCATGTTTGCAGAGTGAACTGAAGTCCGGAGAGCACAGTGATAGATCTAAATAGATGATGAACATTTAGCACAGCTGCCAGCCTCGTGGGCCCAATGTTATTCCTCTGTGACTGACCTCCCATGTGTGTTTATCTCCAAAGAGGGACTGAGATACCTGTGAAAGACGACTTTGCTCTCGAAAAACCATGCTAATACATTCTTAAACCGTGGAGACGGTTACTATCAGGCAGTGAGTGTGAGGAAGTTTGGGAAAGTCTAACAAATTAACACTTGACAATTCAAAGTGCCAATCAGTGCTGATTTCATTTACTGTAATACCCTGAATGATGTAGGTATTTGGCAGGCTGCGACTTAATCCCATCTGGCCTGAGAAATTTGTGAGTCATTTACACAACTAGATTTTTACAAGTTTTGTTTTTGGTTAGAGCATGCAATCGACTTCTTATTTGAAGGACAGCAACTTGAGGCTTTTCAAATTGAATCCTTACTTTTATATACAGCAACTACGTGTTGTCTCTGGGAATACACCTGAATATCATCATTCTAAATGAGCCTTACTATTTGCAACAGAGACAAATTATGCAAATATTAATGTGTTGTCTTTTCATTTCCCTTTTCCATACCACGCTTTCATCCAGCCCTCCGCCCTGACTAAGCCCGGGGCTTAAGCCACAGGGAACGAGAGACTTGTTCTATCCTGCCCAGAAACGCTGTTTGCTGGGATGCTCAATACTCACTAGCTGCTTACATACGAACGTAATTTTGGCAGCCAGGCTTTGAGAGGAACTTCTCCACAACGAAGCTTTCCCTTTAGGGGTACATCTGCAGATAGAGATTACAGAGGGCGAGCATAGGACCCATCCATTAGTCTTGAAAATTTAGGATGAAAAATACGGGAAGTGGAAGGCTTCTCATTCCAGGCTGACAATAAAAGGAGTGAAACTAAAGAACTAAACAGGGTGTAATCAAGGAACCCTTCCATGAGATGCCGAAAATCCTTCCCTTCCCTTCCATAGACCCAGACGCCGTATTGGAAGGGAGCACAGGGTGTGAAAGATGGCTCTCAACCTAGAAATCTGTGCAAAATAAGTTACACACACACACCTTATATGCTTCAAATTATTGGATAGAAAAAAGATTACTGGCTTTGATTAAATATAAATAGATAAAGGAAGGTATAGAGGTATAGATAGACAGTAAATAGATTTGCCTTTCACTCTAGGAATATAGAAGATAACAAAGACAATTAAATTATAGAAAGAAAAATGAAGCCCATTGCTCTTATACACCTCTTTTAGTGCTGAAATATATTCAAAACTATGAAATAGCTATCACTCCTTGAGAACTAATTGGGAAGGAAGCTTTGTACCTGACATTTCATATACAATATTCCATTTGATCGCCAAAAGAATTCAATGAGGTTAATATTATTATGTATTAAGACAAAGTTGATGTGAAATAAATTTTTTTAAATGACCAGGAGGAATCATACAGAATGTGCCCTCTGTAAAGTAGAGGCCTTTGCCTCTGCTTGCGACACCATCAGTCATTGACTTTGTTTTCATCATGCTAGGCAAACAGAATGTCTCCACAGATTAGCCAGAAACGCTAGATACCAGTCCAGCCATTTTCTCTGACATGAAATGCTTCCACCTTCAATCACTTTCCCAGAGAACGCTGCACTTCACTTTGAAAGATTAAAAACAGATTAAAAAAGATTAAAAGGGTATATATCAGATAATACATACCTTTTGTCATGGTTTCTCTGAATTAATCTATTCCAAAGGAATTGGGCACAGTGGTGGGAATTTCAGGTGTTCCGTCAGCACAGGAAGAAATGTTTGCACAGGGGGTTTTCTGGCACACTCGAACACACTCCAACCCAATCTTGTCTGCCTGACTCCTTGCATTTCAACCTAAGACTTGTTCATATTAAACAGGACTGGGGAGACACTCATGATGTAATGAATAAGACAACTTCATTTCTAAGAAATTGCTTAGAGAAAAGCTCTAGAAAGTGCTTATTGTGAATTATGTCCTTATTTGTCATTATATGCGTGCTCAAATTTTTTGCAGTAAAATTTTGATCTGAAGGAATGTCTGAAGAGGGTTATGACTAGATCATCTTTCCATGACATTCTTCCAGTTCCCAAAACGGGAGGATGAGTGCAAATAGGACCACACATTTAGCTTCTGGTTTACAACACAAGCAATGCTAGCAGAGGGCTACGGGCAAAGTTAAGCCCCGATCTTTAAGGCAAGACTTTTTCTTTTTTTTTTTTAAGATGTGAGGACTTAAAAAAATTGCTTTTAATTGTTTTTCGAGAGAAAGTCAGAGAGAGAGAGAGAGAGAGAGAGAGAAGGGCAGAGGGCCCATAGCCGTCTTCATGGCTGCACGTCATCAGCTGTCACATGGTTTCATTCCACACAGCTGAATGTGGGGCCACACAGGGTAGGAACCGAACTGGGGACCTCCTGCATGGGAGGCAAGAACCTTTGTTTCCATCCCAGTGGTTACCAGTTGGGCCACAGTTCTGTGGGTGAGTTTGCACGAACCAGAGCTGAGAATTGAACCCTGGGCCTCACCATTGCAAGGCCAGCACTCAACCGCTGAGCTATCCTGGCATCCCCAAGGCAAGACATTTTCAACAGGCACCTGGAGACTTGGAGAAGGTGTAAGGTGAGACCAGCCCCTTGGTGACTTGTAAAAAAGTATCAAGTCAGACGCATGGCGGAGTGGGCATGGGGTGACAGACGCGAAGGCAGCCCCTGGCACCGAAGTCCCTGGCGGCACACACAGGGTTACCGAACCAGTCTGCGTCCTGACTCCTGGCAGTGCTGAGACAGAGGGAGGGGGTAGAGTGAGCCCAGAGGGACTTTCTTAATGAAAGCTGTGAGGACGCTTCAGGGATTCCGTGCCTCTGCAGCCGACTGGAGGCTGGAAGACAACTGCCTCCTCGCAATTACAGAGCATGAAAGTGTTTCTCTCTCTCTAAAGAAGGCCGAGGCTAGCTCTTTTCTTTAGCTGGAGGCCCGTCTTGGGGAGCTAGGTGCTGGTGAGGACCTCCGAGAGAATGTGCACACCCGCCATCCTCATTAGTGACCGTCCCATCTGACTTCCCCGGTAGCACCGAGGTGCCAGCCTGCCTAGAGCCAGTGCCCTGGAGGCCAAGGGGTCACGCCACAGTCGGACCAGCAGAGAACGGTTCACAAGGCCCACTCCCGCGGGGGCTGTGTGGGAACGGGCCTGACCGCGCAGACCTGGAACCTGGACCTCCATCGCCTAGGAGTCAGAGGCCAGCTGACTGCTGAGTGCAGCTGTGTGTCCACGAAAGAGCGTCAGTGGAGACTTCTGGACCAGAAAGGCCCTTGTGCCAGCCCAGCCTGCCGACCTGGTACCACTGAAGGTTTGGATACCAGGACCACGTCCATGACAGCCTCTGCCAGCATCAGCCTTCCAGAACAGTGTTCATAGAACCCGTTGTACAGCCAAGTCTCTTCTAGAACCAAGACCCCTCAGCAGAGAAGAGAGGCAAGTTCCTGTGAAGCTTCCTTGTCGTCACTTCCGAGGACTCCCCAGAAACTGGGGCTCTTCAGGGCGTCATCTGTTCCTAACTCGCTAACGATCCTAACTTGCTAAGCAGCTAACGACGACAGGAGGAGCACTGAGCAGGGAGCTGGGAACTGGGAAAGGCTGACTGAAGGGCAGGCAGATGTGTCCACGGGGCTGGCAATGGGAGGAGACGAGTCTGGGGAGCTGTGGGCAGAGGGGGTGCCGTCCACGGGGTTTGGCAGATCATCTGGATGTGAAGGTGTTGGGTTTTTATTCGTTCATTCATTTTTTTTTTCAATCATGCCTTGTTAAGCCCTTACGGTATCAAGGGATTTATTGTTATTTTTAAAAAAATGTCTTCACACTAAACAGTTGGCCTACACATCTCTGGATTGTGGTGATGTTACCACAGGTGTAGGTGTGTGCCCACCTCATCACATTGCCTTCAGTAAATATGTGCAGTTTTTGTATGTCAATAATTATACCTCAATAGAAGCATAAAAAAGATTCCATGCATTAAAAAAAAAATAATTATTCTGTTTTCTTTTCTAACTCATCAGGGGAACACTTAGATTAAAATTATTACTTTAAATTTTGTATTTTTAAGTGAAAGCTGAAACAAATATATAAACCCATGTGTGAGCAAGTAAAGAATGGACAGGTTCACATGTGAAAAGACCAATTTTCCAGATTAACAATTATGTCTTTTAAAATCTACGTTCTTGCTTTTTTATTATAAAAATAATAATATCTGTCTGTTTACCTTATGAGAGAGAGGTGATGAACCTTTAAATGATGAGCCTTTAAATGAGATGATTTCTGTTGAAAGTGTTTTGAAAATTATGAATGGTCATGTACCTAAAATGTTATGATAAAAATTGGAATGATGGTATTCTTTAAATCTTACCTGAACTTCTGTCTCATTGGCCGTGGTTTCCATTATTTTGATGTCTAGCCTCTGAAATCCCCACAAAGTTGTATCAGAAAGAAAAAATAAAGCAAAGATCACTAGGAAAAAAAAAAGAAGAAGAAGAAGAGATAAAAGAGGAGATGAACGAGAAGATCAGGAGGGGTTAGTACAGCTTATTCTGCTGCTTGTGAGAAGTACAAGCACAGTCCAGAAAATAGCCAGCCATGTCCTAGGAAAAACGGGCATTTATGGCTGGGTTTTTTTCTGGACAGCCCTCGGATGCAAGAAACATTTCTGTTTGAAAGAAATCATTTATACAATGATGCTGTTAGTATTAATTCTCTGAAGATGACGGTAGCAACACTGAAAACAATTACTATGCATGCAAGAAACATGCTGTATTTTATTTTAGGAGGTGAGTGATACATACAGGATTCACCCACTACAATCCATTCAGAAAACGTTCATTTTCTCAGAAACCCATGTTTAGCTTTCAGGTTCGGGAGGTCACTCTGCCCTTCATTGCTGGTAATGCTGGTGTTGGAAGCACGTGGCACATATTTAATCTTGCTGCCAGGGTATGGCGTGGGTTCCTCCCTCTCCCCAGGCCCTATGTCCTTCTTTGTTGCAGGCAGGTTTAAAAGTCCTTTGAAGTGCCTGGTGTCTAAATGTCACACATCTTGATTCTTATTCTGTCTTTTGCCACTAAAGAAGCATTGCTATAGTCTATGAATCATCCCCAAATATGGTCCCTCTGCATGTTGTGAGAAATAGGAACTAACACATTTCAGTATTCACTACGAGTTACGGGGGCTATTTACTAAGAGAAAAGCTGTCCTCTTCCAACTACTAAACATCATCACTCATTCCTTCACTCAGTCTTTTATTCAGGCTGGTCACTGGACTCTTCTTGGGAGCTGAGCATTGTTCTATGTTGAGGACAAGGCGTCGAGCATAAGGGAAGACAGAAAATAAGTACATAAGCAAATGCAAAACCATATGCTTTCCTTTAGTGACAGATGAAGAAAAATGAGGCAGAATAAAGTGATGCACAGTGAAGGTGTAGAGGCAGGAAGCGCTACTTAAATAAGGTCACCACAGTCTTTCTGAAAAGAAGTACAAATGGTGTAAATTTGCAAAGCATCTGAAATTGTTTTAGAGGTGTTTCAGCAGGAAGATACATCAACTGTAGCTTTTCTGAGATAGTATCGAGGTTGGTATATGTGAGGGACAGAAAATGAGGCAGGAATGTAGGAGGGGCCATATTTTATTGTTTATGCAATTCATGGGTTTCAACTATAAAGAAATTTGTTTTTTTATGCATAATTTTTCTAATTGGTGTTATGACATCTCAACTGAGCAAGAGAGATTCAACAACTTGGCGAGGAAGTTTAATTATCACTAAAAGTAGAACAACCTATAGACATTGTGCCATTACAATGACTATTTACTGTGTTTATTTTCTTTTTATTTATTTTTTAACTGATATGAAAGTAGTGTAGATTAAAAACATCATAGGGAAATTGCTAAAGTCCAGTTATATATTTTTTATATGTAACTTGCTTTTTTTTGAAAGAACTTTATTTCCAGATTAGCCTGCCAGTGACTCAGGTTTACATTGTCACCATGCCCAATCACGGAAAACCTTTTAAGTTTTGTTTCAAAACTGAATTTGAACCTGATGAATGTATTTTCAATTTTTCACATTTGTGACATTTGGAAAAATACCCAGCTTCTCAGATCTGTATTTGTAAAAAAAAAAAAAAAAAAAAAAATCTATGTATGTATGTGTGTGTGTGTGTGTGTATGTATGTGTGTATATGTATATATATATGTATATGTATGTGTGTGTGTGTGTATATATATATATATCTCCCAGCACTATTATTAGAGCCAACGCTGTAAGAAATGCCCTGGACACTCGTCGTGGAATGAGAGGAGACGGGAGAATAAGGCAGTGTGAGGTCACCATAGCGTGGGCTAAACACACACACTCCTTTGAATCCTAGCTCTGTCTTCTAATTGAAGTGAGTTGAGAGGTACGGTTTCTTAATATACACACATAAGTCAAAAAGATAACTTCACAGGGTTCTTATGAGGTCATAAGGTAAGATAATAGATGTGAAACTCCTTGTATAAAATAACACCATAAATAATAAGTTTAATTTTCTAATTTTTCAACTATGTCACTTTAATGGTACTGCACAAGAAACCTGTGATGGTTTGGTTTCTGTAAATATATAAAGGTTGTTCTTAGCATTAATAAGGATAACAGGGGCAAGGGGGAGAATCTTCAAAAGCAATGCACCAGAATTTGCCAAACATTTCGTGCCACGTCATGACGCTAATTTTCCGTATATTGTGCCTCACTAGGTTGGTGGACTGCCTTTTCCAGATTTCTACTCCCTACCCTCATGAGGGTCCTCAATTTTATTTTTGTTAGGAGGAGTTAAAAGGAACGATGGATATTCACAAAACCAGTGGTTTAAAAGAAAGAAAACACAAGAATGAATAATAATGATAAAAGGGGGGAGCCGGGATGGCTCAGAGGGTTAAGCGCTCACCTTGCAACCCTGGGGACTGAGGATCGAATCCTGGCCTCCATCCGTGTGAACCCATACACTGAACTGGGGTGTGCTTCCCATGTAGGAGGCCCCTAGTTCGGTTCTCACCCCACAGGTTGGCCCCTGGCTTGAGGGGTTATGCCTCCCATTTGGGAAGCTCCCACCCTTCGCGGACTCCCCCCCTCCCACCTGTGTGGAATGAAACCATGTCTAAAATTGATGATGTGCAACTATGGAGACTGCTCTGGGCCCTCCCCCTTCTCTCTGTCTCACTCTCGGTCTCTCTGTCAAAAACAATAAAATAAATCTTAAAAAAAAAATTATGATAAAAGACAAATAAAATATGCATTTACTATGTTTTGGGCTAAAAGTAGCAGAAAAGATAGGTTTATCTTATTCATGCTGGTGCGGAAATTTTTCTACCACCCAAGGGTGTGCACAGTGAGTTGTGCCTCTTGGCACCTACACGTTTAGGTTGTTGGACTAAGGGGAAAAGTTAATAATGCATATTTTAGTCCATGATCTGTCCATTGGCCTTGCCATGTCAAAACTGCACCAGATTGAGTGTAGCTGGTAAGGGAGACCAGTGACAAGGGAGAGAGATTAAGCTCAACGCTCCTGAGACAAAAGTCTGGAGTTTTCAGAAGCTGTGATGGGGGTTAATCATAGGGGTTTCATTTCAAACCATTGGCTTCACCCAAACAAGAAGTCGTCTTCATGACAGAGTAGCTTTACCAGGTAGATCAAGGCATCCTATGATGTTAGGCCCCTACCCTCCACAGAGAGCAGCAGGCCCGAGTGCTTTAGGGCTCAGGTGTTGACAGATCAAAGAGGTAGTCCCAGGTCCTTGAAAAAGACATTTCCTGGGTCACAGAATTGACAGGAGACTTTCAAGTAGACTTATCTGCATTTCAAAGGGACAGAGACAGATTCACAATTACGAAATGCAATCACTTTTCTAAGGAAAAGGAGGGCTGGATGTGGGCCACCTCAGAAAGAAACCTGCGGGGAAGTGGGCTCCAGCTGAGGGGAACAGCAAGGCTCTCGGCTCAGCCCTGTGACTCAACTAATGGAAACCGGCAGGGGGCTTGACAATGGGCACGCTGGCCTGGAAAATCGGACAGATTACATGCGGAGACAATGGTGAGAGTCCACCATTCATCACGTGTCACAAACGCATCTAGACGACCTCTCTCTACACCATATCCCCCGACCTATTCTGTGTCCATACCAACTTCAGAGCCAACTGGGAGCCATACGGTCCTAAGCCACAATATCAGAGCAGTTGGTGGGCTTTCTACAGCACTCAACACAAGCCCACATCTTCCAGGTCTGTGCAAACACCCCGGATGTGGCAGCGGCTGCCTGAGGACACTGGCACAATTCATGGTGTGGTCTGCTCCCGGGCTCTCATGGAATCTTGAACATCCTTCTCGGCGTGCCTCCTGGTGCATTAGATGCCGATCTTTAGAGGACAGAAGCCCTGCTTCCTGGCACAGGGTTGCGCGTGCAACACCAGTGAGCACTCAGGGCCCGCTGTCAGCACTTGTGCAGAGAGAAAAAAGAAAACACTTCCTGAAGTGTACGCCCCTCAGGAGAAGCCAACCAACCCTGCCCGCTGACACCTTGATCTCCAGCTCCCAGAACTGCAAGGAAATGAGTTTTCGCTGGTTAAGCCTGTGGGGTTTAGTTATGACAGCCCAGCAGACGAGTGTAACCAGCTTTGTAATTATGACTGGATGCCCGTGCAATGGCCAGTGTCACCAGCTTCACCTCTCTAAGCGCTGACTTCCTGTGAAAGAGTGGCATTTCCTCTCTTGCAAGGAGGTGGCAAAGACGAAATTAAAATACTTAGAGCAGCAAGGCCTGGTCCGTACTAAGCGCTCCACATACGGGAATTATTATATTCATCAAAGCCCTCCTTTAGCCGCATGAACCAGAGCAAGAGTATGCTCAGGATTTTGAAAAATATATATATATATTTTTCCTCCCCCTCTCTACATAATACATGTACTTTCACTATGCCGAATAAAGTTCTTTCCTGCTGAGGAAGATTAGTCTATACGTTGGGTTTAGTACATTTCAAAATCGGGAAGTACACTTACACACAGGCCCCTGCTTCCACAACACGCAGCACGTGCTTCGCGGTCACTTGGGGTGGAAAATACTGGGCTAAGGTGACAATGATCCCGACGCATTACGGCGGGTCTGAAAGCCAGGACTGCACGTTGATTTGGGTAGCACTTCCACATTAATGATTGTTTTTATTCAGCTCACAGAACCGCAAATTCAGTTGTGTGATGGCTGACTCAGGATAGACGGCTTGACCCGTGTATCGTTCCTGTATTGTTCATGCTTAACTCAAATGATTCTTAGAAATGAAAAGATAGTGCGAAAGTAACTTGAAATTATCTGTCATTTAAATCTAAGACCTTTTACCTTTTTCTACTTTGCTGTGATATTGCCACTCAAATGGAATTAAAGTCGTGCTGTTTATTTGTCGTTAACTAGTTTTAAGCAGGTTATTTTTGATGCTCGTATTTGTAGGGAAGCATATATAACTGGGTTATACATGCAAGTTGTCACTTAATTTACCAATAAAAGGGGCTTAAATTAATTTAATACCCCCTAGTAACTCAAAATAACACCCAATTTAGCCCACTGATATTCTTAGTCACATTTAATCACGGGAGATCAGAAAAAAGAAAAACTGATAAATTTGGGCTTAGTAACATCAACATTTAATGATTTTATCCTTCAACCTGTGCATGTGTAAGGCATTAGGATATAGAGAAATATAATATGAACTAAAAAAGTATTAAATGACTGAATATAGAAAAAAAAGTTAGTAAAGGACAATATTGAGTTTCTTGACTTTATTCCTTTTGGATTTAATATCTTCTTGTAGCTGTTTATGCATTATTAAATAATTATTTGTTGACAATTTGTCTTTAAGAGTAAGCACTAATCATACAGAGAACGATGGACTAAGTTTTGTAGGGTTTGGGGATAATCCAGGGTTATTCTGGGGGCTGCTGACTTGAAGAAAGACATCGATACTTACTTAAGCGAACAGCTTGACCGCTGGGCAACTGAGCACAAGCAATGGGATCCCAGAATCCCTTGCAATGATCAGAATACAGGCTGTGCTGAACACAGTAAAAATAAAGTGTGTCTTATTTTATATTTACATATTTTAACTTTTTAAAAGTAAGCCAGCTCCTTTGCAAATGTACACAGATGTCAAAGAACTTAGAGGAACACCACCGATTTGTTATCTTTATTGAAAAAGAACATAACATTTAAACTAAACTGAAGCTGAAGTTTCGCCCTCCTGTGCGTTTTGTTCAACTTAGGCACCGAGCCTCTGGGACTTTTCTCATTGTGCTAATAGAATACTACAGTATGTGATGACATCGTCACGAGTACTGCATTGTTATTAACATTTTTAGATGTCACCACTAATCATGGCAAAGACAGAAGAGTTTCATGTTAGAAAACTTAGAAAAAGTCCTATGTATCGTTGTCGACTAGAAGCCTTGTATTTAGGCTGAGGTTGTGAGGATATGGTGCCTATGGGTTTGAAGGTTTGCTTACCAGAGAACATAACCACGCTTTAAGAAAGGAAGTGGCCTAACAATGACATATTGTGTCTTCAAAATTCGTGTGGCACCCTTGTTCATGGTTTGGGCGGCAGGGAAAGCTGAGTAAAGTCTTGTTTTTTTGGATGTTTACAACATTGAAAAAATTGAAAAGCAAGAAACTATGATTAAAAATTATATTTTATGCTCCTATAGAAGTTATTAAAACCCTTCCTGTTAATAGATCTTGAATGTTTGCTGTAGAGCCAATTATGTCTAGTTGGTTTCTGCCAACTGTTATACAAACTCCTTTAGTCTCCAAGGTTGTTTTTGTTTTTTTTTTACAATTATGTCTTGAGTTGAGACTTCTATAATAGTACACATATTATCCAGATAATGGCTCCATTTGGTAGTGCTTGATTTTGTTAGCTTGGTGCCATTTAAAAAACTTTTTTTTATTAAGGTATAATTGACATATAACTGGGTACAATCTTAAGCACTTATTCATAGTGGTATGTTTTTCTAGGCATTATACTTTCTGAGGAAATATTCATATCATTATACTTGTTCAGAGAGAATGCTCATAAAATAAATATTTTGGGAATAAGAAACGTAAAAAGATGTTCAATTTCGTGAAAATAAAATTTCAAGTGAAGGCATAATGCCAATTATTTTATTTGAGTGAAACCTTTCTAAAGGCAATAAGAAGTGCAGTCCATGAATATCTGCTATTGACCAAACCACAGGAGCAAGTTCACTGTAGAAGCCACTATGCTGGGGGACATGGTGGAGACAGAAGTTACAGTGCATGCCTCCCATCCGCAAGAAATGCAACATATAACAGTACACGATAGTAACAGCCACGTGAGAACACAGCATTTAAAATAATAACACGTACCAGCTACAGACAATTTCACAAGTTTGATGCATATTTAGTATCATTATTTTACAGATGTCTTTTCACAGGTTTGAAACTAGCATATCAAGCTGTGTTGAACAGAGATGACTGAGGAGGTGTGTGGTTTCATATTAGTATTTCTTCAGAAGTGAGGTTGGTGTCAGTTCAGAGAACAGCAGGGCAAGGCAGGTGGGTTGGATCTGAGAGGGAGCTGAGCAGAGTGTCCGAAGGAGAGGAAACCTCGCTGTGACTTGCGTGGGGCTTGGGTGGAGGAGAGCTAGGTGGACTCAGAAGCTGCAACGAACAGCGGACAAGCTGCATCAGGAAAGGCAGATACCTCACTCTTCAGGAAAGAGCACACTACTGACTGGGTTAGAGTCGCTTTTCCTAAGCGGTGGCCACTTGCTATGTGACTGTAGAGTGAAATCCTGTTTGAGTAGAGGGTGGGAGGGAGCTAAGTTAGAAGGCCACTGCAAAATATTACTGCTTAAGTCTTGTCTGGATATTTCTCACCCTCTAGTTATGTTTATCTAGATTGTAAAAGTGCAATCATTTGTTTTACTTTTGTACATAAAACAAAATTTGGCGCTCTCCTCATAAACGGTTATGGAGAAATTAATCACATGATGCTAAGCTGTTTTTCAAACTATGCTTAAAAAAAATAAGCTCTACACAATGATGAAAACCAGGCGAGGACAAATTTTAACTCATGGACTTCATTAAATGACAAAAACAAGTAAATGATTAATGAGTGATGTCTTTGTGGCTATGAAGTCAACAGTGCCAAGACCTGCTGGAAATTGTATTAAAATATTGAACAAATACAATGGTTGTATAAAACATCCTGGGACAGTGTGAAGGACTTTCACAGATTATCTACTTTATTCACTAGTACACCTATAGACATTTCTGTCTTCATGTGTGTGAAGACTTAAACCATTTATAAAACCAAGATGCATTTGTGATGTTAAGATTTTAGTTGGTCTTCACAGTGCAGAGAAATAAGAAGTAGAAACTTAGTTTTGTCTTTGCCTCTTAGAAATAATTCTACATCATCTCATCTTTCACACCAGTTTTACTAGATATAAAGTTAATACCATCTCCATTCTTTCAATTAAAATTGTTACATTTATTAAATAAAAACAATTCACTGCCAAGAGCTCTTCTGAAAGAAAGAGTGTATTGTGACAAATTCTAGCAGAGTACAACCAGCCAGAGTACAACCAGGTTGTGTGGCATGAAGTTTACACACACACAGCCCCCCACCCCTCCCAGCAAAGGGTTGGGTGGGGAGGTAACCTGTCAGCTCTCATGAATTTGATGGTGTTCATTCATGGATACAGTGTGGGAAAGAAAGATGTAAGTTGTTTTGAAAGCATGTACATCGGCTATAGATAAGGGAGGTGTGGAAGAAGTTGAAGTGGGACATTTCTGGGACAGATAAATAGTAATAAGGAAGAACACGCCTTCATGGATAAGACAACCTCTACTTCTCCAACCCAGCATGAAGCCAGTACACGGGTTACTCCCATGTATAAGGCCACCCCCAATTTTTGGTCTAACAATTGTAGACACGAGTATCATCTTATCTGTGGAAACATATATGGTACTGGATGCTTCTGGATTTGTCGTGGGAAAGTTCAGGGTGAGCAAGAAGCAGGGGCACCTGGTGGTTGAGGCACCTGACAATGCCCTTTAGATAATCGCGGAACTGGTCACCTGGAAGCTAATTCACCATTTTCACACACGTTCAGGGATGGATGTAGACTTTGGTTGGGTTTGTCCTGCAGTTGTTAATTCTTTAACCTCTCTTGTCTCCCTTCCACCCTCCTGTCTGCTGTCATTTAATTTAGGAGAACGCAGAATGTTCTGCTTGTCACAGCGAACGAATTCGTGACACTCCCTTTCCCTGTGGTTTTCAGGTTATTTAGTTATTTACTAATTACTAGTTCGCATTATTCTGGTAACTAATGATAACCGTGTAGAGATAACAAAAAGAGAGGCTATTTGTCCACGTCTTTTGTCACCACAAAAGTCTCCCTGAATGGATGCATCCTCACTGACCAGGGCTGGAGCAGCCTCCTTCGGCTTACTGACTACACTACAGTCCTTCTCAGGCCTGGGAGATCCATTATGTTCTTGGAAAGTGCCAGCTAAGACATTATCTGCACAGACCTGTGCCAGACGCAGAGGGCAGCTCGGGACCAATGCGTTGCGGACCAGACCTGCGGTGGCCCGACGGGGGCCGTGCTCTGCTCACCTGCTCAGCCGGTGCACCTGTGGGCCCAGCCTCGGGTGGGGCTGTTGGGGTGACAGCCGAGAGGAAAGCGGCTGCTACAGATTTCTTCTTTCCAACACACCTTTTGATTTTTCCCCCTCGCTGTTACAGTCTGGGTCCTCGTCTCAATTTCTTTTCACTGCTTTTCCGTTATTCTCCAAAAAATAAATAAATCTGCTGCAAGGGCCTACAGAGAGCAGCCAGCCAGCGCAGCCAGACGTCCTTGTCTCGAAGACGGTCCGTGTGAGAGTCGGGCAGCTGCGCTCTGCTCCATCCTGACACTTCTGTGAAGCGCTGGGCTAACCATCGACTCTTAGGCCACGTCTGCTCAGAGGAAACGGGGGCCTCCAGGAAGGTAGCGGGGCCACCTCATGCTGAGGGCAGACCTTTCGGGCAGACTGGTCTCAGGAACACGGTCTCAGGTTACAGACCTATATTTTTATTTTTTATACAAAGTGTTTTAGAATTGAGCTTTTTTAAATTAATTTTTTAAAGGGATTAATGTAATTCATTCAACAATGCCTTCATTCCACACCTTGAGTATTGCAGGCGCTCTGCAAAGTGGTGGGTACCATCAGGGTTTTTATGAAATGTGCAGCACCAAGCACAGGCTCTCAGACTTGATGGGTGGGCGTCAGGCTCTCCTGGGGGTGGGGGGCAGTCGCAGGGCCAGCCCCTGGGCCCCCCGCCCCCCAGCACATCTGATTCCGTAGTTCTGAGCTGGCCCTGAATTCACGCTCCAGGTGACAGCGGAGCTCCTTGACAAGCACAGGAGAGATCATGGTCTGTCCTGTGGTGAGTGAACAGTTGAGTATGTGGCCAAATAAAAGGTAAACTTTGTCATAAGGAAGGAAGGATGAGAGCAGAGATGAGTGCAGGACTTCCCCTTAGAGTCCGTGGGTTTCCAGAGCAGCTTGTCAATGCAGAGCAAGTGTGGAAAACCACAACATTCACTATGACAACGACGTTCAAGAGGAACGAAAGGGAGGGAATAGCCACTAAAGACAGATGTATGTAAATTTATTTATTTTGATTAGATTTTATTTTCCAACAGTGAATAACAGAAACACGCATTTTATGCACAATTTCATCGTAACTGTTCTACCTAAGTAATTATGTCCACGAAGTTCCCCAAAATTGAAGTATTAGTTTGAAATGAGAATTAGAAACATGGCATTATAACTGGAAAAGCTGACCAGGCAACAAGCAAACATACATTCTCCATAGAACTCAAAAAAAAAATTAACTGCTCCTTTATCTTCTTAGTCTGACATTCACAAAGGATTCTCATATCCTGAAATTTGCATTTTAAAAGAAATGCTTTTAAAGTTCAATATGTACATATATCATTACTCATGTAGCTACTTTGTTTTTCAAGTAATGGGAGCGTTTGGCTTATTTAAAGAAAAGAAAAATGTATGAACATTCAAGCAAAAATTGTCACTACCTATAATTTAGCCGTGGGTTGGTTGGTCGGTTTGTTTTTTTACCTACTGATCACTTAAACAAAGCATTTGGCTTAGCAGAAATACATTTTAAATTGTTGTCATTTTTCAGTTTAAATGTAATAACTTTCTAGCAAACACTATGCATGCAATGCTTTATGTAACTGTCATGGGGATATAGCTATAGTGTGTACATTTAAAATATAAGCAGTATGTAAATAACATAAGCAGAAAAATGTTTCTAGTCCTAGCATTGTCTTAAATCTGAGGGCTGATGAGAAAAAAATTCAGCCATCATCCGGCCATTTTCCAGCCATTGTCAATAGAATGAGAATGGTTCCATGGCTGGATATTCTCCAGACAGCTCTCCTATTCCTGTATTCTAATCAGCCAAAAAAAATGGTGACTACTTTAGTTATGCAAAAATATTATAAAACTGCGTGGAATAGTTTTGTGTTTACGTCATATTTCCTCATAGTGATGATCAATAGTCATTTGCTTTATGTGTACACAAATGGTGAAAGGTTAATACATATTTAACAATGACTATTTACATAACATGTGGATATAACTGTAGTAAAGAAGTTATTAAAAATAACAAATGAATGTACAATAATTATTAAGTCACTGAATAGATTCACAATGAGCGCTTGATGGACTTTTCCCTCTTGTGATATTTCAAAATAGAATAGATGCCACAGTACTTGGGTGAATATACATGGATCTTTCTAAGACATTGAGGCTAGACCAGAAAATCCCTTAAGGCCATGTTTAACACCATCCATCTATTAATAATGGTTCCAATTATTTTTCAACTCTTGAGAAAGGTGTCCTTTGGCTTTTCATTAAAGCCAGTTTATTAAATTTTGCACATTTAAGATTTAAATGTCTACTTAATATTGAAGTCAGCCTCCGTTTCTGTTTCATGTGGATCCCATATGATTTTGTCAGCTATCCCTGGAGGCATTCTTTGCAAACACTGTGGACGCTCATCTGCATATCTGGTGCATCTACTAGCGGGTCTCCTCGCCTGTCGGTGATTCTGAATGGATGTAGATATACTTGAGAGGACAGCATTTAAAAATGTTTGTTAGATTTTTTTTTTTTACTTTGAAATTGTTTTAAAAGTTCATGAGGTATGACACGCAAGTTAACGGCGTTTTGTGCTCCTGTGGCGAACCGATGAAGTTGATTGCTAACCTTGGTTTAATCAAAATCTTAAGTGTCCTATGGGAACCATTTCTTATCTCTAACGGCGTCTAAAAACAGTGGTTAAATTCTTACTTTATATGTCAGCAAAGGTGTACAGTGGCAGGAAAATGTGTTTCTCTTTGCAGATGTGAAGCCTGCTATTGAAAAAGTTAAACACTTTCACCCCGTGATGTGCTTGTAAGTTTTGGGCACCCAGTGTTGGAGGGGACACCCAGACCTGATTTGTAGCATTTGTTGATTTCTGTGGTGTAAATACTTTCACGGTGGCTGAGTTTAAGCTGCCAACATGCCAGCAAGGAGTCATTAGACAAAGCTGTGACAGGACTACCTTCAAAAGTATGGTTAGTAGTAAAATGTGGTAACAAATATCATTACAAAGTGATGACTTTTTGCACATGACCTTTGTTTTAGTTTGATTTATTTAATTGCAAATTGACCTGAATTTTAATAACATCTGTGGTTCAATCACTGGCACACACAATTCCTGAAATTTTAACAGTCAGCTGTCATGACTGGTAGAAGCCACCCAACATCTTACCCACAGAGCTGCCCGTGAGAGGTCCCGAATATAGTGCAGTCCAACCAGAAGGGGCAACTTTAGAGAAGTGAGTGTTTATCAGGAATAGACCCACTGAGCTGCCTGGGAGGGGGGCACGTTGGGAGGGTTGTGTACCTCAGCTTTGGTGAGGTGATCGCGTACATGTGGCGAGAGGTGTGTGGAAATTGTGTAGAGCAGTTTAAGACAGACAGCCCCAGCTCCCAACGGAACACAATTTTCGAGCTAGTGTCTCAAAGACGTCCATTTCCTCCTTGCCTTCAACGTTTAAGAAACTGTCCTTCTGGGCTTACTTTTGTCAGGTTTATGTCAAACTGCTTTCCTCCCAACTTTCCTGTTCAGTGCCACGCTAACCCCTCCCGAACCGACAGGCTGTGGTTATTACCTTGTATATGGAGGTTCTGGGTTGAACGCCAGTTATGAGTTTCTGTCTCAGCGGATCCCATGATGAAGTTGAAGTGGCTGTCATCAGAGCTGTGTAATAGCTCAGACGGGGAATACAAAAGTGCCACGCGTTATTGATGGAGTCAGTACTGCGGTTCTGCTGACGGATTTGATGTCCCCTTGGCTAGGTTTCTAATATGAAGAGATATTTCTGGTAGCTGCATGTCATCTCATCGAGTCATCTGGAGTAGAGATGATGATTTAGATTTCTAGCAGTGTATTCTGATAATTCTGATAACACCCACAACGTCTAAATGACATAGTGAAGCCAAACAATTAAATAGAAATCTAAGTCTGTATTAAATCTGCAGAAAATAATTGTAGCAAAGCCCCAGTTATGTCAAAATCACCACTAATCATCCAACAGACAAATCATTCAATAGAAAGGATTTTTGTGGTTAAAATATTCATTGTCTTAATAATACACATGTCCTCAAAACGTAGCAATTATTTCAGAAGTAGCTGAGGCAGAAATCAAGAGACAAGCAATTTTAAAATTACATTGTTATTTTTTGTTTGTTTTTTTCTGACAAGTAGATTGATGCATCGGCACACTTAAATGACATAGGTACTATTTAAAAGTATTTTCTAGCTTGGCATACGTTTTGAATTTTTTTTAATGCTGCTCCATGGCAAACCTATTGTGAATTTTTTGTTTGTTTATTTTTTTTAGACATTATAAAATGCTATTTTAAAGACCTGGCACTGGTATCTGCCAAGAAACTAAAAAAGTCAGTCCCAACTTCCTCATGTTATCTTTTGCGTTCATTCTTTTGCTTGTCATGTTATATCTTACTACAAGATTAGAAATTATGGTGATATCACGAAGAATCAAACCTAACAGAGGCAGCAAGATCAATATGAAGTTAAAAGCACAGCCAAGACGGACTATGGTGAATGCTTGTGAGGGAAATCTAGGGGTTTTACCCTCTTTTTAAATTTTCTTTTCTTTTTTCATAGTATAATTAGCCAGCTCCTAGGCAAAAAAGAGGATTAAAATATGATAGAAGACATGTATTTCTCCTTAAAAAGTGCAGCTCATTTATTAAGTTACATAATGCTTCATTTTCCTCCTCCCTTCTCTTCATCTTCCCATTTAATCCAATGAAACCATGGTTCTTAGACCTACATATACTTAGAAATAATACTGGTGATATGAGAAGTATACTTGATTGGCTTAATGCATATGTACTCACAGGTTTCTTGGCATTGTGCATGTGTGCACACTTGTGTGTTCGCGTGTATTATTTTCCTTAGATTTCTGGTTCTATAAGTTCATACCTCAGCACCATAACATGACTGTTAAGTCAATGAAGGGTTTTTCGGAATGTGTCTTATCTACAGTCAGAAAGGAAGACACAGCATGATGGACAGTCAGATTTCTCCACGGATGCTGGCTCTCCAGTTCCAACACAACCCAACACAGAAGGTGGTGGTGCTCCCGGGAAAGCTGCTTAAAAGTGGGTAAAAATAACACCTGCTCAAAACATTAGGAAAAGGGGAATTAATAAAAATTTTGTGTGTTTACAGTGTAAATTTTATTTCATTTCACAAGCCAAATTTATTGGAAGACTCTAAACAAAAGCAATACGTAGTATCATGGCAGGCGAGGTTTGTTTGAGTTCAAATCGTAAAATTTGTAAATTGGGTGCAGGGAGGGTGGGAGTGTTCAATAAAGGAATTATTGCATTATTATTTTTCATTACATCATTTGTTATTGCTATGGTTTTCTGTTAGGCAAGAATTTTTTGTCATAAGCTTACGTGTAATGCATCTCAATGATGTAGGTGCTTTGCTGGTAATGACCTAGTAGAATGAGACAATGATTGTAGAAGAGTTTCCTAGTCAATATATAATTTATATTGTGTCAGCTTCCAAAACATTTCTGTGCCTTAACACAAGTTAGAAAAAATGTAAAATAAAAATTCTCAAGATAAAATGGAATGAATAGATATCAAACTTATTAAATGAATAAATTTTCCCCTGCATTTTTGACAGCTAAGGTAAAAATTAGTGTATTCAGTTCAGCACTTTATTAAACTGGATATGTGTCAGGAATAATAGTAGGCATTTCAGGTGATACAAAGATGAGTCATATAGTCATTTTTATCATCTGAAACAGAAGGCAACTTTATCTGCGGAGTAAAACTTTAAAACTTTAATGTTGGTGCCATTGGGTATAGCACACTGGGTATTTACCAACCATTTCTACCGTTGTTGGGTAAACAGACAGAAAAAGTTTGCAATTTATTATTGGTTGCATACTAGGTTCTTAATAACATTGTTAAATAAATTGGTGTATAAACCAGTGTTTGGATGATTCAAGTAAATATGTCAGTGTATGTATGTATAATATATTTGTTAGAACTGATGGCATGATATTGAATCAGTGTTCTATGGGAAATGAGATAATATATTTAAGTTATTTTATTTAAATTTTAAAAATCATAGAAACACAACTTATAAAAATGAGAAAAAATAAGTATTTTACCTGTCCATTAAATTGCTTCTCTGAAAAGTGCAATGCTTAGGCAAGCTTTAGAAGGTATTCACTGAAAATACATTAATGACTGAAGTATCTAAGTATGTCAGTCAGTTTTGATTAAGGTATGACACAAGTATATTACCCCCAATTTTAGACCAAAAGAGATGCTGACAATGTAGAAATAGTACCTAACATCCCTGAGTGCACATATCATTTTCTTAAAAACAAAAAACAAAAAACAAAAAAATAATTAATTCAAGACCTTACAAAATTGCCCAATTAGCATCTCAATGTTCAATGCATTATCAATGGAATTCTTCGCTAATTTTCTCTATGGGGCATACAATATGAAGGTTTTTCACAGATGCCTACAAATGTGTTTTTGATATCTATTTGTATTTTGGAATGCTTGTATCCAACAACTAGGCCAATTATAGTGCTTTATCTCATATATAAGTGCGGTCCACAAAATAATCTAGGCATTGTCAATATACTAAGAACTGTTACATGGCTGGATACTTTCCAGACAGCCCTTGTGTGTTGACAGGTCAACAGTACCTAGGATTTACTGATGAAATTATTGTTCCGTCTCTCTTTTCCCTTAATAAGCAAAAGTCCCATAGAATACAGACTCAACACAGGAAACATCACTTGATTGTGGTTCAGTCATCTGTCTTAAGGAATAAGTGTGAGGGGACTTCAATCCTGGCTTCTATGGCTGTCGTTAATAGATTTGTGGAGCTTCCCCATATCACTAGACTAGCTTACCTAATTTTCATTTATCTTAACAGCTTTAAAGATTGAAATACACACAGTGATTTAGCCTCTCAGGTAATAGTGAGTGTGTCTTCAGGTATTTAACGACTACATATATGTACAAGTGAACTGCACTTTCAAATTCATGGGTTTTAGGCAATAATGGCTTAGTTGCTGAAGATGTTTATACCACAGTGACATGTGTATTGGCTGCCTGTTCTTGTTTAAGGTTTCTGACTGAGAACAAACAAATGCAACATTCTGTATAGTTTTGAAGACAAAGGTGCCATTTAGCAATCATATTCAGCGAGAGAAGTTACACAAAGGAAAAAATAACATTGCTTTGAGAATGCATCCAGGGAGAATTACTAGGAAGTCAGCACCTTAACTGGACTCCAAATGTACCTGAGAATCTTCGGTGACTAAGCCAGTGATAACTAAGGGAGCTTATAAAGGAGAGACACAGTGTTTTCATAAAGACATAGATGATTGACAAGCTAGGCTGGAGGTGGCAGACTGACATTCAGTGTGGCTAACCTATGGGGGTGGTGTTGGGAGTGACAGGATATGTGTCTAAACAGTAAGGGAGAAACCAGAATACATACATATATATACACATACACATACACACACTTCTGTCATGAAAATACTTGGTTTTCACTATAACGTTACGTCAGGCCACTGAAAGGTTTTAAGAAGGCGCTAATCATGTTTGTAATTTAGAAATAACTGTCTTCCATCATTTACAAAAACTGATTCAAGAGAAGAGGGCAATAAACACAGAACTTTTAAGGTCCCTGACAACCCAGAAGTCCTCTTGTGATTTATAATTTGGCTCAGTGTCTTCTGGGCCCCGGGAAGCTATCTGGCCTCTCGGGTATTGTGGAGCACGTGGTTGGTGCTCATCTGTGCGGTGCTTTCACTTCCTGTCCTGGAGCATCGCTCAAGTCAGTAGAATTTCAAAGTAACAAGTGCTGGGTGCAGAAACCAAATCAGGAAGGGCCATTTTGCCTTGTGCCCGCTTCAGTTCAGGTGTGGGAAATACCTTTAAGCTAACAAAAATGGGAAGAGAGTCTTTCAAACTGTGTCAGTGTACATCAAGTGAACATGAAAGAAAAGCAAAAGGAGCTCATGTGGGTGTTGTGAGCAGTAGACAGATCTAAATGCTGACCTCTTGGTTTATTATGTCTTTAGTTCCCATTTTTGTGTGTGTCATAATATGAAGATTAAAATGCTTAAAACTATTATCTTTGAAAAATGATTTAAACATTTTTTTTAGTATCTTGGAAAAATAATAATGGAAATAATGTGCTCAAAGTCTAATATATTTGTATATTTTACTTTTAACTTAGAAATTTTTTTTCTTGTTTTTTTTTTTTCTTATTTTTTTTAATTGTTAAATTTATTGGGGTGACAAGGGCTGGTAACAATTATATAGGATCCAGGTGTACAATTCTACATTTCATTGTCTATGTGCTGCATTGTGTGCTCACTACCCAGAGTCAGTTCTCTTTCTGTCAGCATATATTTTATTCTTTTGTCAACTTTCTACAATTTTTGTCCTTATAGGTCATAAAGGTTAGCATTAAGACTGGGCTAAGCTTTGTGAATCACATTTAATTTTTGCATCCTATCATGCTATTGATTAAAGTAAAAAAATAATCAGAACATACATTATTTCATTACCATTCTGTCTATATTATTCATAAATTTCACTGTCAGCAACGCCAATATACTCTGAACACCAGAATAAAAATAGAGTGAAAGTTGTTCCTAACTTGTAATTTATGAGTAGATTTTTAAATCATTAGTTCATAGAGCTATAAATTTATAACTCGTACACATATGTGGGACAGTGTTTTAAATATCTTGGATCTGCATTTTATAAATTCATATTATATATCGCAAGTCAACCTAAGTTAAAGCCTCTGAGAAGTGAAGGGAAGCAGGTTTGTCTTGAATTCATAGGAATTAATGGATTGGCCTGCACAAATGACAGGGGTTTGTAAGGTCTACTTCTTGGTAAACACTATAAATCCTTCCTTATGTGATTTGATTGGTAGACTGTTCTTGATCATTTTGTCATTCAAACTAAACAAAGACATGTAAAATAAAATGTACATAGAGTAGGGCATATATCTGTGTATTTCATGCATATATGTATATATATATCAATAAACATATAAATTTAATGGAAATGTTGTTAATTCAGTGCTTTTTGTTTGCATTTCTTATCCAGTCCTCGTTAAATCATGCTTTATCTATTTCTGTCTCGATTACCTTTCTTGTGCATATTTCCTTTTCTCTCCTTCCTTTTCACTTTCCCAGCCTTTCTCTACAGTAATATAGTAGACCATTAAAAAAGCAGACGTACGTTTACAGCTTTCTTACTGCTGCCCGCAGGGGGCTATAAATGCACAAACTGGATATAATTGAGGCCCATATTAACTTACCTTCTGTTGTACAGGAAGAGCATGAGAAGGCCGTTAATGTGAACTCTGCTGAAAGGCTTAACTTGGGGGGTGAGAATTAGCTTGCAGGAGTAATTTGCTAAGCACCTGGGAAAATTGCAAGCTTCATTTCTTGCAACGTGGAATATGATTAAAAAGAGAATATATTATTATCATGGGCACCATTAAAAAATGTGTAGACAGCATTCTATGATGTTTAAATGGAAATTGGAAGTTGTGCTCAAACGTTGACTATGCTGCATGTTAATTACTGTCTACCACAGAGCACGGCAAGTGCAACCCAATTATTTGCTTTGTCAAGCAGTATTTTGATGAACCTGAACTTTAATTCTATGCACCTAGCGTTTTTCATATTGTGATAAGACAGTGGAATGGTACATCACCCTGCCAGAAGCTCTCGGAAACCACCAGATATGTATTCACTACCCCAGGCAACCACCTTTAATCTAGATACAAAACAGTTCTCAAATTTAGGGGATTTCTTTTTTAAATATCAGGCAGGGAGTTTTTAAAAATGTATTTTGCCTGGCAGCATTACTCTGGGTGCTTATAATAACCTTTGTTCTTCCCAGCAAATGTCTGAAGTCAGCTGTGCCCATGTTTGATTTGAAGAAACTAAGGCTGAGAGAAGGTAAGTAATGTGTTCAAGGTCACTCAGCTAGTGCTTAGTGAGGTCATACATTAGACAGAGGCTTGCCTGTGTCCAAAACCCAAGTTCTAGGAGAAACTACCTCCCAGCATTTTAGATCTTATATGCTAACTGAGATTTTAGAGGGAGATCTGCAAATCTCCTGTTGTATATTTTACAGTATTTTCACACCACCTAGACAATATAAATAATCTATTGCCAAGACATCGCTTATCTGCCATTTGGGACTCATATCTGGATAACCATTTTAATGGTTTCTGAACAAATTATCTTATATTTGCTGATCACTCAGTTTTATTTCAAGTCAGTAGCTATGTCTGACACAATAGTTAATTGCTTGGCTTCTGGTCCAAATGGGCTGCAAAGAAATTATAATGATCTGTCCTGTATTCAGTTGGGTCAATCAATCCTGTTCTAGAAAATGGTGCAATCATGTACTTTGAAACTTAACTAGGATAACCAAAATGCAGCATAGCCTAATTTCTCTACTCATTCTTTCAGCAAAACTTGTTTTTAGCATCTACCAATTATCTCTCAAACTGCGCTTGGTTATAAAGATAAAATGATGTACAGGATTTTTTTATTTTAAAGAAGTCAGTAGTTTGGTTGCATAAACCACCATATAAATGATCCATCATGTAAAAATACAATTAATGATACAAGATAAGACAGAACAAAACGCTAATTGACCTCAGAGGAGAGGCTCAGTAACTCTGCCCAAGAATGTACAGTAAAACTGAAGAGGAGAATTGGGTCATGCAGTGGAATAAGGAGCTTGCGCAGAGGAAGGGTTGGCGAGCCCTAGAGAGTAGCTGCTAGACAGTGAAATGGCTTATTTCCGGCGAGAGGGGCAGGGCTTTTCATGGGAGTGATGAAAAATCTGGTGCTCATATATACTTACACCAAATACAGAAATCCGCACGCGTGCTTACAAACACACATGCATTAAAAAGACGTGTCTTGGTTTTCTCTATTTGTCTCTTCCTAGTTATGCTAGTTACTCATTATACGCACCCCAAAGGAAGGGAAGTGTGAGTTGTGTGTACATGTGAGCATATGTGTGTGTGTGTGTGTTTCCTTAAAATCATGGATGGCACCAATGCTTTAAAAATTAAGCCTAATCAAATTGAACAAAACATAGTATTTTAATTCTGAATTTTAAAAACACAATCCTTGATATATAATTTATTTATGAGAATAGAAATTTACAATGCATCATTTTTTCCTTTAGTAAAATCCAAATTGTTAAGGCTTTGAAGCAAAAGCATATTTTTAAAAAACAATCAGGGATAGATTGGCTTATTTAAAATTTAACCCATAAATAAATCAACTTTATTTAATATGATGCAACTTGAATCCTAGTTTACTAATATTAATAATATAAAAGTAAGTATTTAAAAACAAATTAAGCAACTAAAATTTCATTTATGGTGCATGGACATTCATTGTTATTTCTATTTATCTATCATCCAACTTTTTTTGCCATTTTTGGAATTTCCTTCAAATTTTAATTATTCTGTTAATAAGAAAATATTTATATCTATAATTCTGAATCTGTCATTAAAATTTATTCATCAGCCCAAGGATAAAACTGGATGGGAATATACAGTAGACATTCCTCAGAGGTTAAATTGTGAATAATATTATAGCTTTGTCTTTAAAATGTCCAAATGTTTTTCAATAATACAGCAATTTAGCAGAATGAGTTGCAGTATTAAGCTTATCACAAGCTTATTGACAGCACACTTTGTAGATTAAATGAGTTAATGAAAAAGTATTGTATGCTCTGTTTTTTGAACAGCGAAGCACCACCTTTTATTAAAACTCCTTTTTTTCTGAAAAAAGTAAGAAAAGTAGGGTCTGTATCCTAACTTGAGTCCATTTTCTGGCCTACGTAATATACCGTATATGTGAGCTGTCTCACACCTACGAGCGTGTAGTAGGCATTCAAATGAAATTGCAAAGAATATTTGTTCTTTACACATAGATTTAAATAGTGAACCAGAAATAATGATTGTAAATTATTTTTAACATGCATCTGTACGTGAGTATGTCAAAAGTTCTGAGAATGCACCATATCCCCATATGAATATAGCAGGGAAGTCATATGTATATAAAAGCTGCATTTCTAGCACTGCTTCACTCTGCGCATTTTCTGCTTTAGCAAATCCGGTCTTTGGAGACGCGGGTAACTTCACCCGCAGCGCGGCTGCAGGGCCGCCTAGGCCTGTGTGACCTCTGCCTCACTAACTTCGCTGTCTGTCTAGCTCATAGTGACCCCAGGTTGGGAGAGGTAATTAAGCGATTTGATTTAATAAAATACTTTCCTTTTAAGCTCTTGCTAGACAGCTCTAGCTGAAGAGCTCTCAGGGGTTTATAAATGTAAGAAATAATCTCACGTTTGCCATGAAAATAAACTAAATCCTGCAACCAAATCCTTTCCTGTGATAGCTCTCTTTCAATTCATCCATCAGAAGTGTATAATTAACAGAGTGACTTGTTTACCTGTTTGTTGATTGACAAATATTGTGTCTCAGAGACCTCGGGGGGTCAGCACATCCCCACCCAACATGGCTCGGGGAAGGGTCCCCAGGGCGGCTGAGAGCCCCGAGGCTGGCGGGGTTTCTGTGAGCTCAGGGCGTTACTGGCAGGCCTCGGAACCTGAGGAGGTGGCCCTGCTGGCTCTCGGGCTTGTGTCTGGATGTCCCCTCAGGCCTTCCACTTCTTCTCTCGCAATGGGAATGTCTGGCCCGCGTCCGCCCCGCTGTCGTGTTGTGAAAGGAGATAGACCCGAACCTCTGGCATCCAGCGTCTCAGACCTGCTGTAAATGAGGAGGTTTGGAACTTCTGGAGGTGATACTTCTGTGCGTTTTTTAGATTTAGAATTAGTTATGGAGTGGGCTGTGAGTATTGGGAATGTTGGGATGGATGGCGATTTGGAGAAGCCAGTGGCCACACTGTCCTGGGCCCACCGGTATTCAAAGGCATGTCCCCCTGCGTCCTCAGAAAGGGGCCTTCTTTAGAAATGGTCTTTGCAGAGACGATGACGGGAGATCAGGTCATACTGGATGGGCTGCACCCTTTATCTACGGGCTGTTGTCCGTATAGAAAGGCGGTGTGAAGCCACACACATTAGAGGGCGGCAGGTCGTGATGGAGCGATGCATCTACAACCAAGGAAAGCCAGGGACTGCCGGACATTCTCCAGAACCTAGAAGGGCCTGCACCAGATTCTCCCCACAACCCGCAGGAGGAACTCAGTCTGCTGACTCCTTGATTTCAGAGGTCTGGCCCCCTGAACTGTGAGAGGATAAACTGCTGTTGTCCTCAACTACCAAGTTTGTGGTAGTTTGTGGTGCCAGCCCTAAAAACGTGACTTCACCAGCTTCTGCCACATCCATAGCTGCAACCTGAAAGCTTAAGATTCAGAACGCCGGTGACAGAGCCAGGGAAGTGTCCCCTGTGGACAGTTTAACTAAGTGGCTCCATGGCATGGCTGCCTCAGCTTCCAGTTTGACTGGCCACGTGGCCTGGGGAGGTGTTTAACTGGCAGAGGCCCCTTATGCACGCACTTGTCCTAGACAACAGCCTGGACTGTAGGTCCGAGAGAGTCATAAGCAAATGTAAGTTCCTGACACACTTCTCCAATAGCCCTTGTGGTCAACACCTTCCCAGCACCTTCACCTTGGGTGCCCCTTACATGGACCCCTGTGGGGCTTACCCAAACCCTGCTCTTGTTGGTTTGAATGGACAAATGCAGCTTTAGCCCGGGAACCACAAAACACTCCTCAGAAGATCCCTCAGGAAAGCACGTGACCTCAGTCCACCCTCTCTGCCCCCACCTGGCCTTGACCTCTCTCAAGGCACGCCTTGTCCTTTCCCTGGGACTTGTGAGTAATAAGCTTTGCAATTTTATTCTAGGTTGTCACGTGGTCTTGTACTGAGCCACACCTTACCACCCGAGGCCTTAGGCTCCACGTAACAAATGTTAACAAAGGCATGGCACTCCTCAACCATGAATTGTGAAGTTCTAGATGAGGATCCTACACACGGCTCCGCCATGTCACAGCTCCTTTCAGCTCCGACCTGATGAATTGTGTTCCTTTCTCAGAATCCGTGGTCTCACCCTGGCAGATCTGTGAACACTTTCCTAGAAAACAAGGGCAGCAGGGTCCTTTTTCTGAGAAATTCTCTCTGGCAGGTTTGGCAGGTACACTGTCTTCCCTTTGCCTTTGTTTAGCTTGACAATAGACCCTAGTAATTTTCATACCTTATATTTTCCTAATGTGTATAATTTCTTTCTCTTCATTTGTCTTCTTTTATGGCAGCTAAAAACACAATGTGACACTAACATCAGTTCTATAATCTGCGGGACACAGGGTCATGGTCTTCTTATGTGGTTGATTTTCTAACATCGAAAGAAAACTCACTTATTAAAACTGTTAATTTCGATACATGACATGTCATTGGTTAAGAAAACAAAATAAAACATATAACATCAAATGATAATATTTATACATTTCTTGATTATATACAGTCCCCATCTCTATTTTCTTAATATTTTTAGTAGATAGTTCTCCCCTTGGATTCACTATTTTTAATGTCATGAAAGTGTCTATGTTATTGAGGACATAGATGCACTATCTTTGAGCACACATAGCAAAAAAAATATTTTGCTGAGGCTTTCTGATTTTTGTCCTTGAGAAAACTTGACCCGTTTTTAGTACTTTTATTAGTTTGGCCTAGAACATATTTCCTAAGGACATACACATAACTGAAGTTTTGAGATCTTATCCAAGGGCCATTTTTTTCTTTAAATTTCCATACATACTTCAGGACTTCGATCATTCAGATGCTCTAGTCTCCATAAGAGGCGTAGTTGTTGCCTAGCTCAGTGAGTCAGGCAAGATGCTGCCTGTGCGGGAGTATCTTGGAGATTCTTTCCTTCACCATGAAATATGAAATGACTACTTTTAATTGGAGAAAGTTTGATTTAATTTCCTGTTTCATGATATCAAATTAAAAATATCCATCACGCTTATATGTTCCATTATTCACAACCCTACACCAGTATGACTTTAGATCTTATCCTTTGATTTCAGATTCTTAATGATAATGTGCATGTCTTATTTAAAGCCACATAGAATTGATCATGGTCGGTATTTCTTTTTGAGTAGAATATTCTTAGATCTGGCCCACTGGGATTGACAGAAAATGAGACCTAGTCCCAGGACATCTGCATTAATTTTTTTCTGTAATGTTTTCAAGAAGCTACCTGAGGTTTTAGCTCAATATAATCAAGATAGCCAGGTGATAGTCTTAGATGAAATTTTCAGAGGATAAATAATACCACTATTATTATATTTTAATGCATAGATCTCAGCTAATTTACTTCAAAGCTATCCTTTGCTATTAAGTGGTGGATTTAGCAGCTTTTAATGGAATTAAGATCAGTGGAAAATATAGAGCCCCCTTGCTTCCTAGTGTGGTATTCTTTATTTTTGTTTGTTCTGTTTGTTTTCAATATTCTGACTTGAAGGAAAGGGCATGAGAGTAAATAACAGAGCGGCGCAGTCATTTCTCTTTAGGCCTTTGCAGGCAGATGCAGTGGAGCCGGTGCTGAGACTGGGGTGACATTTGGATGGCATCACATTGCTCGGGTTAATGTATTGCCCTGGCTGGCAGCTCTAATGGCACAGAGCAGAGCATTTCCTCCTGTGGCTGTGAAGGAGAAGCTTGGTCTCTGCGGTTTCCAAGGACCCATTCCATACTATACTCTCTTATCTAGGTTCCTGGCATTTCACCCACTCATATCGCCTTTCCAGCTTCTGTGTGTTATCTACATGTTCCCTTAAGCTCAGGTCACTTGATTTCTGGTCAATATATTCAGATTCCCTTTTCTGATTATTGACCTCTATTATGGCAACATCAAGAGGGAATTCTTCCTTTCTATTTACTCCAAGAAGATCTTCCCCAAGACACATTATAATACAACTGTCTAAAATCAGAGACAAAGAGAGAATTTTAAAAAGAGCAAGAAAAACATTCTTCACACACAATGGAACCCCCATAAGGCTACAAGTGGATCTCTTAGCAGCAACCCATAGGCTGTGAGAAAGTGGGAGAGGGTTCAAAATGATCTGATGGATGAGATCGGTTCCACAGTTGGGTTTTTACAGTGGGTTGGCAGGGGCTTGAAATGAATGTTCAGCATAACCCCATGGACTTCTCATCTCCAAAGTTAATCTCCATCCTACCAGTGCTGAGCACCCCTCAACCAATGTGAGAGAGGTGCTGAGCTCTGATATGCCTCCACTCCCAGAGGCTGGCTTCTGGTTGGCAGGTGGATGGATTGTTTCCATCATGGAAGCACTGTGTTTCTTCCTCGCTGGAATGGACACTTATTCTGGATGTGGATTTAACTTCTCTGTCTACCATGAGCATTTTTATTAGGCAATTAATTAGTAAATTGCCTTTTAAAGGAAGCCTACATTCAAAATGCGTTTTCTATTGGCAAGGTCACGTACTTTGTAATCCACTCTACTCCAAGTGTCCATCCCAGTTGTCGGCCCATTAGTAGAAGATCAATAAATATTTGCTCAAACAACAGATACATAAAATGCATTAAGATGTCCTAGAATAGAAGAAGGTGGGAAAGAGGAGAAGAATACAAAGTTAGGGACTCATAAAATGGATCCCAAAATGAGTCTAATACAAAAATCAATTCCTAAAAACCTTTCGCATTTGCTATGAGTGGGCCGCAAAGTTGGCTTCCAGCTTTCTAGCAGCTAATGTGGAGGAGGAAGTGGCGTCCATTATACGGGTCTCTGTGTCCATAACTCAGGAGTGCTATAGTCGATCCTGATTTGGAAACTTCTGATTTTACAGCATCCCTTAATATAGGCCTATTTCCGTCACAAGACAAGATAGCGTTTCTTTTAAGGACCCTCATAAATTATACACAATGTTTACTGAAATCACACATCTGTTTTTAGAACAACTCTCAACGTAGGCCTATGGAATAATTAATTTCAAGGAATTCAAATGAAGGGTCTGTGTCAATATTTCCAGTCATTACCTTTGATATTCTGGTGCAGATCCTACACTATCTCTGTATCCTATTTCAAGGAATAGAGTACACATATTTTAAGCAATCTTTTATAATTTTTGCTATTTCAGTTGCACTATTGAAAGATTGGCATTACTGAACACGAGGGGTTATTTTCTTTCAAGTTCTTGGAATTTATTTCTCTGAGTTCAAAATTAAGTTTAAAAACTAGAATGAATAATAATAATAGCAACCATTTTTTGAAATGCTTATGAGTGTCGGGTACCATTATGAGTATTATACGTATATTATATCATTGATTCTGTCACAACAGCTCTGTGGGCTTGAGTTCTATGTTTTCAGCTTATGGATAAAAGAACTGATTCTCATATATAAGGTTGACAGTGGTTACATGTCTAGAAAATGCAGGGTTAGCATTAAATCCGGGTCTCTATGTCTTTAAACCTTTGCTCTTAATGTGCACCCAATAGGATTTTTTTCCTATGTGACAATGAAACTTGTTAGAAGAGTCATAACTTCTTATTAAAATTAACAGGTAAGAATAAATTTGTAAACCTGGCTAGAATGCTCTGTAAAAATAATTGTGACCACTCTAGGTTACAAATAATAAACAGTTGAAGCCCTAAAATATTATAATTAAGCATTGACAGTAATTTTGGTATGGAAACTAAGGTGTTTTTGTTGAGCACTTTAACATTAATTGTTTTTTAAACAATGCAAATAGTTATATACAATGACACCTTATTCTACTCTAATGACACAGTTCTGAGGCACTCTTCAGAATTTCTTATTCAGTCTTTCAGAGATTTTACACACACACACACACAAACAAACACACACTATCCTGTGACCTTATAGTTTGACTTTTTGTAAATCCCATTGTATTGATGTACATAATTTATTTATCCAGTGTCTGCTGATAGCTGTCTAGAAGGTTTCCTGACTGTTTGGCACAAATAATGCACCACATTTGGGATTTTTGCCCTACCTCTGTCTCTGAGGTTTTAAGCTGGTACTACAATAATATATTCATGCATAAATTATGTGATTAAAATAAACATTTCTTCAAAATTACAAAGTATATATTGCAAGATACTGATTTAATTTCTGGAAAACCTGAGAAAATCTCTTAAAAATTATTTCAAACTAAGATTTCAGTACAAAGCCTAGTGATAAATTTAATATTTCTAAAATCAATAACTTTCCCTGCAAGGAATATAAACAGAAGGTTAGAAGATATTAGAGTGTGAAGTTTCAATTTATAGTAGCAATGAAAAAGGCAGAAACCTAGGAATAAAGTCAAATGAAACATATGGACCCATAGAGTGAAAATCATAAAATGCTTCTTAGGAACCAGAAAAAAAAATGTTACAAAAAATGTAAAAAATATTCACAATATATATGAGAAAAGATAAACATATTTAAAATATATAGTGTTCCTATACCCATATATGAAGACCCCAATCTTGTGTTATTAAAATGACATTCACCCTCCCAAATAACAAAGTGGTTTATACACATGTGGAAATAGGCACATTTATATTCAAATGGAAACTCAAAGAAAGCATGGAATTCTTCACAGATTAAATTTTCATAGATCAACTTTTTTATCACCCTTGGAGCAGTGTTGAGGCACCATGACTCTGGATGACCTGAAAGATGTACAACTTCACTGCAGACAAAGCGAGAGCACCTACTATTACTGCAATTACAATCCCTCCATTGAGCCCTGTGTTCTGTTTCTAGAAATTTATTCTAAAGAGATACTCATGCAATGGCACAGGAGGGTAAATACGAAAAAGCTTTGATTTTAAAACAGATTTCTTACTCCACTTCCTGTGATTGCAGTGCAAACTTCCCACTGCCTTATGTTTTTCTTCTTGGAGATATAACGCTAGATAGTCTGTGTATTTGTATATTTCCATATCTTATATAACTTAGATTAACTATAATGGTTTATTGATTTACTACTAAAATATCAGGTCTTAAAAGGTTTTTTTAAAATCATCATTTCTGTCACTAAAATATACAAAGGGTAGATGAGTATAAATTCAATTTCTGAAAGATATGCTTGACAATATAAGGAAATATTTAAGAAGCTAAGTCTCAAGTTCCAGTGTTTGTGGTCTGGTTTCTACCCAGAACAATGTCTATAATGCCTCCACTATTTTTAACATGATTAATGATGAAGAAATCCTTTATTTGAAATTTATTCAGGTTATCTTTTACTCATTTAGCATTCAATGAAAAGCTAATATTTAGCACACAAGAAAAAAATAGAAATAATGAGGAATATTTAAGCATCAGATGAAATTTGGTCTTAGTGACATGAAAAGTTTGAACACTGAAATCCTTTGATCCTGTGCAAGAATGATAGTGGTTAAGTTCCGCTGTCCACTGAAGGAGACACTAAAATGTATGCTCCTTAAAAAGTGCTCAAATTTTTTACAATTGTACCAAAGACCTTGTGATGATGTTAAGATAATTGACACATACACGAAATATGGAGAAAACAAAAAACAACACATCTCCAGACCTTATTTTTGATATTCCAATTCAGGCCTCAAAAAGGTGGATAGCAGTCTCTCCTTCTATTTTGAATTTGATCTATCAGTCATCTATGTATCTATCTAGCTATCTGTCATCACCTACCTACCTACCTACCTACCTACCTACATCATCTTTCCACAAGAGTGGGCTGATAAATTATGCCTCCACTGTAATATTTTTTGTTACACTAGACATAAGTGGATGCAGCCAGGTCTGTGTGGTCACACGGTGACTCCCCTCCATCACACGTGACCTTGCACACACAGATGCTGACATTTTTCACCCAGTGCTCATGGAAACGGAAGAGTGTTCAGACATTCAGATCAAGCAATGTGCTGTTACTGAATTCTTAACAGTGGAAAAAGTTCCTCTAATATTTTTGAAGTTTTTGAAAAAGGAGGTGAGGGCGTCTTAAAGGAGATGATTACAGGTGTTGAGACCTGGGTCCCTCGTTAGGACCCGAGAACAGAAGGGCGTCCCTGCAATACGCCATCAAGGATCAGCTCAGCCGGAAAAATTCAACACTCTGGCCTCAGCTGGGAGGGTCATGTTGACTGTTTTTTGGAATTCTGAATGTGTTGTTCTTGCAGACTTAAATATATTTTTATTTATTAATTTTTATTTTTGACAGAGAGAGAGAGAGAGATACAGAGACAGAGACAGAGAGAGAACTGAACTGGAGGAGCTTCCAGCTCAGCATATGGTTCCGCACGGGCCTGGGCCGGGATTCGATCCCTGGTCCCCGGTGCTGCAAAGTGAGCGCTTAACCCACTGAGCCATCCCGGCTTCCCCAGATTTAAAAAAAGGAACAACCATACACTCTGAACATTAGATGGAAACTCTTCCTGCATTAAGAAGAATCGAACCGACTGGAATAAGACAGGAACCATCTCCAAGGTGACAGTGCCAGGCCTCACACAAGCGCAGCGACAAGAGATGCAATTCAGCGCCTGGAACTTTCAGGGCAGCTGCATCCACCGAACAGCCCAGAGGGCTCCCAGCGATTTCCACCTGCTCCCAAAACTAACGGAGCACTTAAAGGGCCAGCACTTCACCCGTGACGAGGTGACATCTGCAAGGAGGAAATGGTTTCAAAAACAAAACACCCGTGTTTTTAAGGATGGATTTCAAAAACTAGTACAGCATTGGCCGAAGTATATTGAAATGTGTGCTGATTTTGTAGAAAAATAATGATGCAGCCTTGAAAATAAATAATCTAGGTATATTTCTTTTTTATGTAATTAAAATCTCTTTTCCCATTTTTTTCTATTTAAGTGGAAGTGAAATTTATCAGCCCACCCTTGTCTGGATCGTGTACAGTCATCTAGCCGTGTGTCATTCATCCATCTATCTAATCCGCACATTTTCTTCCTGGACCAGAGACCCTCTGCCTTAAGCCCTGATCAATTTGATTTTTCAGTACTTTTCAACATGGATGAGGTGTTTTTCTTTTCTTTTTAAATTTGAACAAGTAACATTATCTCCCTCTGTCTCAATTTCCCATGCACACATTTTTGAACTTAAAGAAATATTGGAAGAATACTACCACGTAGATAAAAGAAAACTGTCAACCATTAGCACTACTCGTGCTCTCTCTCTCTCTCTCACTCTCTCTCGGACTTACTCTTGAAAGTACAATGCAGAAATCATCTCCCTTCACATCTAAATACACTGGCATTCATCTTGGAAAGAAAGATGACAGTCACCAACATCTAACAATAGTTCCCTAAAGGAACTATTACACACACAGTTGCAGAACACAGGGTGTTCGCCATTCCTCTATGTTAATTAGGTAGCAGTTTTCTTCAAAGAAGACCTTCACGGTTTTCCCTGTTTTCTCCCGTATTTTGTGGAACACTATGGATTCTTGGACTTAAAATTATTTAAACTGCCAATCAATAGCAAGCAGTACATTTATCAAGTTTACAAATAATACTTTTAACGTCATTTAGTATTAAGTCTTCATTCCAGGTGACGAAATTATTATAATAATACTTTTATGCTTTTTAAAAGCCAAATTAGGATCCCATCTAGTTTCAATCTCTACAACTGACCATTCTCTTTGGTTTCCTTTAGACTTGAAGACACCCAGGCTTTGTTTATGACTGACTTTTGGAAGACTCAGTGACAGTTATTTGTAGATGATTTCTCACTCACTTCAGCTGATTCCTTGTGATGTCTCGTTCCGTCCTCTATCCCTGCATTTCATAGAAACTGGAAGACATCTGAAGGCTTGGTCGTATTTTCATCGTAATAATGGGGATTGTATAGATGATTCTGTGTAAGACCTACTGCATCCCAGCAGGGCCTACAAGGCCAGATTTCCCTCTATTGAGGATGCTCAGTTTGATCAATGAGCTAAGCATCTCTCCAAGAATTCTTTGAAAGAATGTCACACGTCTACATTCTTAGCTGCCCCGTCCTCTCTGCCTCAGCGGCCCTCTGATGCCTCTACACGGTGGCATTTTTTTGGTGTTTTACTTGGCTTTCTTCTAGCTTCTATTGGGACCTTTGGTCTGCTGCAAGCGACTGTGTCTCATCCAGAGACGTGATCTTGTCTCTTTCGAGGCATCCCTTTAAGGCCTCAGCACATCTCGGAGTTCAGGCGTGATTCGATGGCACAGCTGGGCCCTGTTCTTCCTCCTCCGACTCAGACATCTGCCTTGAAATCCCTGTTTCTTTTTGTGGGAAATGGCAGATGGATGCCGAACAGCAGTGTTCTTCTTACAAACAGAATGCTTACTCTTCGGGTCTTCTTCATGAAGGCCTTTGATATTTTGTTTTGAATTGTCTCTCAGGTATGCTCTGTTATCTATTTTACTGCCTTGTCCCCCCAGCCCCCACCCGGCTCTGCACAGCATTTATTGTTCTCTGTCGTCCTTCCTCATACAGCCCCATGGGGTCTCTGCAAGAGGAAAACCCCACAGTATAGTTTGTCTTAGATAAAGACAACAATGTGCAGCGCAGCTGTTACCCCAACCCCCTCCCCCTCATGCTTTGGACTTCCTCTCATGCACTCAATGTCGTTACCAAAAGCACTCAGAGGTGGCTATTCTAGCTGACTGGAATGCATTTCTTTCTCCTCCCAACCCCTTTTTTTCTGTGGTATAGGACATGTAACAGAAGCAGACACGGTAGTCTGAACTTATCCACGGTTTTGTGTGGTTTCAGTTACTCCCGGTCAACTGTGGTCCAAAAGTAGTCATTGAATTTTGTCACCATGGACTTCATCTTCTCCTGATACCCAGCCATTGGCATCATCATGGCTCAGAGATCCGGGATCCCCATAAAGGATGGTCTGTCATGTGATGCTTGCATTGTCAGAGGTCACAGTAGCCTAAGGCCACGTCACAATGCCAAGTGCTTCACCTCCATCTCACCACACAGGCAATTGTGTCATCTCACATCATCCCAAGAACAAGGAGGGTGACTCCAGGACACTATGTATAAAACAAACAAGATGCTAGCATTTGAATATGCTAACCATGTGACAAGTGACGTGAATTCTACTGTCACTGGTTGTCAGAGAGCCAGAGGTTGCAGATACATTTTTAAAAGGTGTTTTAATCAAGGAACACTCATACTCTGGGAAGCAAGGTGAATTCAGATACAAATAAATAAATATAGAAACAACTCATGTCAAGAAATAGACCACAAAATCAGAAACTGAGGACAGTAAAACAAGGGACATTTGTTAGGCATATACATGAGGCCTATTTAATTAGAAATAAAACACACTGTTCACCCCTGGCTTCAAACATGACGATCTTTCCTGCTTCAACTATTAATCGTCCACGGCATGGCTTAAACAAGCCTCCGTGATCAATGAAGTGAAGAGCTAACATTCTAGAAACGAAAACCACATTTTAAAAAAGCTAGGTTAGGAATTTGCATTATTCTTAGTACTTCTGATCTGTCCCCAGAGAAAAGAGAGAGGGGGGCAAGGGCGACCTGTTGGGAGCTCGTTTGGGAAGCACATGCTGTGTGGATAATGGCCGAGGATCAATCCACATGTCTTAAAAGACAACCTAAGGACAGATTAACAGAGAAGTAAAAATTATGGGGTAGATTGATAAAAGAATTAGGAAGATTTATGATAATTACCTTAGACAAAGAGAAGACAACCTGCAAATAGTATCATGAGCAGATGTCCTTATAGGCAAATGCACTACAAGGCCATTAGAAAAGGCGATGCTTTTCAAAGCATCATTCATATATTTTTTTCCAGTTGGGTCTTTGATTAGAAATTACTACTCTTGTGCAAAGAAGTAATTTATATGTCTTTATGCTAGTCAGTAAATATATTTAATTTACCACATTTTAACTTTGCTGTTATTTTGTTGTTTGGCTTTATAATTTTCTTAGATGTGAAAAATAGACCTAATTGACTTTGGCACATGGAAAATATGCTTCCACATATAAAAATCAGAATGTAATAGAAAAGAATTCTCTTGCCTACTCCTACTAATCCTGTCTCATAAAGAAATTATAAAGCAATGAATTTAAAATGGGTCAGATGAAAGCCATTTAAACTGTGATATATCTAATCAATTCAAGTAAGTTAGTGCTACAGGCTTATTGAGACAAATCCTTTATCAAGATATAATGCGCTAATAAGGAGAGAGTGTGCGGTTACTGTAGCTGATGCCTTGAAGACAATGTAATTTTACTTTCTGACATGACCACCATCATCGCTTTCCCTGTGCCCGGTGGGCACACCCCACTGCAGTCGAGAGCCCGTGGAGGGAGAGAGGACCCCTGCTTAGGGGAGGTGCAACTTCCAGGGGTTCACCATCTAGGGAGATGCAAATCATTTCCTTGAAATGATAAATCAATTCTCCATGGGCATCAGGCTTCTAGCTGAAATAAGCCATCTGGAGATGTCCCCTTGCGATTCGGGGCAATGACTCTGGGGAGAGCTCTCCAGTCTGATTAGACGTCGCTGTGTTTTCTAAACATAGATCATCAAATGCAAAGTTCTGACACGCTGTCTGTCATACACTTTCCCGTGTCTTGGAACAGGACTGTGCTGGAGATCGAGGCACAATGACACGCAGAAGAATATTCTGCCGCCCTTTGCCTTGGCTGGGGAGGACTGTGAAGTGTCCGTGGCAAGGTTGGGAAATCAAAGAGTGACAGAGAGGTTATGTGACAAGGCAGTGGCCTATGACTTGAGTGTTTATTCTTTTGAGAAGTTGAAAATAAGTTCCTATTATGTTACTTGAAAAGAGAGTGTGTCCTGGAAATGTAAATGACATGGAGATTTCTACTGATGGCAGCAATAATGTGAATTATTATAAAACCTCTTCTGTGATGAGAAGTAGAACGCTTGTGTAGTCCTCCAGGATACGGTAATCGCTGTCAGTGACGCACACCAAGGTGGCATTTGCTCATCCATTCAGAAGTTACGTTCTGTCTCAGTCTACGACATGTGACACACGACTGAGCACTAGACGAGCAGGCCCTTGCCAGGGCTTGGGATCCACTGGTGAACAGGACGGACAGAGATCCCTGCTATTCGAGGTAACATTCTAGCAGAGAGACGTGGACCCATTAGCCTTACGCCTGCGACCTCCGTCCGTCTGTTGGGTGTTGGCTCCCGGCTGCTGCAGAGCAGCGACGGTGCGGGCCGCCTGCGGACGTCCAGGAGAACCCGGCCGAGGTCTCGGAGGCTCGGGGGAGCTCGGTGGGAAGGAGGACATCTGAGCAAGAAATGGAAGCTGGGGGAATCCAGCGAAAGGCTGTTTCAGCAGAGGGCCAAGCCCACGCCTCCACTTCCACGGGGAGAATGTCCATGTTGGAGGAGCGACTGTGTGGCCCTGTCCACAGAGGACGAGAGGGCTGTGAGAAGGGCGGGAGGTGGAGAGGGGGGCTGCAGGGATCGGGTTCTGCTCTGACTTGAAAGGGGAGGGAAGCAGGAGAGTGGGGAGCAGAGGAAGGCCATGATGGGAGATGCTCACTGCGAGGCTCCCAGGGCTCCCTGTGAGGAGTTGGCCTGAGGGGTCAGAGGAGAGTGAGGACCAGGCGACAGCCATCGCACGGCCACAGATGAGGTGCAGCCACAACGCAAAGCCAGGCCGCGCCCGCACGGACGGAGAGGGAGTGGGGTGAGGCTGTGGGGTTTGGACAGTGCCCTGAATTCTAGGAGGCGCACCGTTCAGAGGCTGCAGGGAGGTGGGCAGCTGTGCTGGCGATGCTCTAAACAGCCCTGACTTTGCGGTGATAACATGGTCACTCAAACCACATCAACGCTTGTCCATTTTCTGAACCAGAGTCTCCCTGCTGGCCCTTCGCTCCGAGTCACTCGGGGTCCTGGAATAACACAAAATGGAAAAAGAGCAAACGAAGCTCTGACACGGCAGGAAGGACCCTTAAAGGCAAGCGTTTGGGAGAGCATTCTGGATCTTCCTTCGCCCTCCGGTACACCTCCTTCGCCCTTCCCTCTGCTTCCTGCCTGGAGTTGGCCTCCAGGGAGGGCATCAGTGGGCTCCTCAGACCTCGGGCTTCCGATGGCTTTGCACACGTGGTGGGCACAAGCAGAAGACGGGACCACAGACCAGGGAGGCTCCTGCCAAATCCCTCCCTGCTGGCTGCAGGGTTTTAAGGCCTGTATCTCCCTTCCAAGGGCCACGCTTCCCGTTTGGGGGGGGCCTCCCCTGTATCTGTAGCTGCTTCCTTCTCTGGCCCAATGGGTGGTCACTAGTTTCTTGTGGCTGTGGTAACAAAGGGATACAACCAGTGGCTTCCAGCAAACAATAGAAAATCAGTTTCCCATGGTTCTGTGGAAAGTCAGAAACCCAAGACACAGTGGTGGTTGCTTCTAGAGGGCTCTGAGGGAGTTTGAAATGATTACCCCTTCTCCTAAGCATGAAAAGAACCCCTGGATTAAACTTTCCTCTTTTGGTCCTTGTGAATGTTACCTCCTCTGTCAGAACCCAGACTGATTAGAGACCCAGGGGTAAGAGCTTGAAGAATTCAAGGACTGAAAATGGAGATTTTGTGCTTAAGGGTGGCGATGCCATATTCAACCAGAACTAGAGAGCTTAGAAAACAAAGAGAACGAAACCCTCAAAATCTTAAATCTCTAGCTCATATAATAGACCAAAACCAAGAGCTTTTCTATAACCATTGAAACAATTTCTTGCCTCTTCCAGGCCTGTGGGAAAGATACTTAAAAAACAAACTCACATATTGATTTTGCAGGTGGCTGAGGCACAATATCAGGACAATTCACAGTCTTGCAAGGTCTCTTATAAAAATTTAGTGCATTGATGATGGACGAGTCAGAGCCTGAAGATTGAAAATGGTGACATATAGGAAAATGAGAGGACGCAGAAAAATGAAACTCAGCACAACACTAGGCCTATGACAGCCAAGCAGGAGAGGCCTTTCCAAAGACTTCTGTCGGTGGGAGAATATAACTGTAGAAAGGGCTGACGTCTACTAGTGCAAGTACGCTCACTACAGATTGGAGATTCTGTGTGCTAAATGAAGTTGTTGGGAGAGTTCCAATCATCTCCACGACACCCCAAATTTTTGTCCTTTATTTTTTTGAAGATTTATTTTTATTGTTTTTGACAGAGACAGAGAGAAGGGGGAGGGCCCAGAACAGTCTCCATAGTTACACGTCATTAGTTTTCTACATAGTTTCAGTCCACAGGTGGGTGCAGGGCTGCACAGAGCAGGAACTGGGCTGGGGCCTCCTGCATGGGAGGTATGTCCCCTCGAGCTGGGGGCTGAACTGGGGGCCTCTCACGTAGGAGGATCACCTTGGTGACAACCGGACTTGGGGCACACCCCAGTTCAGCATATGGGTCTGCACGGGCTGGGCCGGGATTCGATCCTTGTTCCCCGGGCTACAAATGAATGTTCAACCTGCTCAGGGATCTCGGCATCCTCCGAAATTCTTGTCTGATTGGAAAGAACCCAAAGATTTTGGAGCCCTAGAACACTGTTATTGTGTACAATCTTCACAAAACTTTCACCCCCAAGGACTCTTCCTCTTCCAATCTTTTACAAATATACCAAAAACACCACCGTGGCTAGCTAGTCTGTCTATAGGCTGGGGGGTGCTAGCCACACTCTCTGAATTCAAACCTGCCCCGAGTGCATTAGGCATGGGTGGGTCCTGGGTTGGACCACCAGAGATTCTGCACATGCACTTTTATAGTTAGCAATACTGCTGGGGTGGTAATCAGAATGAGTTGACTCGCAGGGGTTTTAGGTAATGGTGAGTTACTGATTGGTTCACTGGAATAATAATAGCTGAGCAACCCACTAAAGTGCTATAATACTTATATAGTTACTCAGAAGTCCAGGCCTGGGAAATAGATTAGAACCACCAAAATAGAGGCTGTGTCTTCTGATTATTTTACAATTCTGAGTTGATTAAAAACAAAACAAAACATCTTGAATGAATGGTAGAGCTTAGTAACTCTAAGGCTGGACTTGGCAAGAATATTGTTGGAAATAATTATGGGGAATCTAATACATAGCACCCAGTTTTTGCCCAAAATTTGAAGCAATTGGAGGGTAGATATGGAGCATAGGAGACAAGCAAAGAAAATAGCACTTTTGGGGAAGCCGGGATGGCTCAGCAGGTTAAGCGCTCACTTTGCAGCCTCAGGGACCAAGGATTGAACTCCAGCTCCAGCCCGTGCGAACCCATGTGCTGAACTGGGGTGTGCTTCCCATGCAGGAGGCCCCCAGCTCGGTTCTCACCCCCCAGTGCAGCCCCTGGCTTGAGGGTGTGTGCCTCCCATGTGGGAGGCCCCCAGCCCAGTTGTCACCCTGTGTGGCCTCTGCCCACCTGTGTGGAATGAAACCATGTTTAAAACAGTTGATGTGCAACTATGGAGACTGCTCTGGGCCCTCCCCCTTCTCTATCCTTCTCTGTCTCTATTTTCCTGTCTCTGTCAAAATAAAATATATCTAGAGAAAAAAAAGAAAATACCACTTTTACTACTGAGAAAAGTATGGATTTTGTCTGTGAACGAGTGGGCTCATGCTGAGCTTTGGGACTGGGCAGGCTTTTTGCAAAGACCCTGTGCTGCACCACGCACGTGTCTCAATAGAAGGAGAGTCTTCGTGTGTAAATGCATGACATGAGGAGCAGAGGGCACGCATGCTTTATGCTTCCTGCAGGCAGCTCTGACACTAAAAGAAAAGGGGGTGAACCTGTGTAGCATGATCCGTTTATTCTTCTCAATTCAATATCAGATATGTTCTGTGTGATACCGTAATGGTGGCTACGTAGTTATGATACGTTGGTCAAATCCCATAGATGGTAAGAGTGAACCCAGCTGATGGGGCACGTTGATGGCAGGGACGCTGTGCCCGTGTGGGAACGGGGGCATGGAGGAACTCTGTACTCTCTGCTCAATTTTGCCCTAAAACTAGAGCTGCTCTGAAAAATAAAGTCTAAGAAAAAAGGAAGGAAGGAAGGAAAGAAGGAAGGAAGGAAGGAAGGAAGGAAGGAAGGAAGGAAAGAAGGAAGGAAAGAAGGAAGGAAGGAAGGAAGGAAAGAAGAAAGGAAGGAGGGGAGGAAGGATTACTCCCTGAAGTGCCATAGCTTCATTCAGGTGCCGTGTGGTCCTACTGGGTGCTGTGTGCATCTTGCCCATTGCTGCCTCTGACAACGACATTGCACAGTGGGCCCCTCACAACATGCAGCTCCCTTGATTCCAAAGCTGCTCGAAAGTTACCCTAGAATGTCCTTTGGACTTATGCTGTCTTGGGAAGCCCCAGAAGAGTACTCAGCGGGTCATTATGAATCTCCATGAAATTGCATTCAACACTCCATGCTCACTTTGCCATTTCCCTCTCTAGGACTCAGATCTGCATCTTCAGGAAGGTGAAAGTTCTACTCACCTGGATGGTGAGAAGAGCTCATGAACCGGAGAACCTCAGTGTGTCTATTGCTACCATTTCTGGAAGTTTCTATTACACATGAGGATTCGTCCTCAAGCAGAAACTCCAGTGGCTGACATCACACTTGGCTCCCTATTGGGCACATTTCTGAATCACTTCCTCTTTTCTTTGCTCCTAATGATAAATTCAGGCGAAGGCGCTGGGGCCTTCTGAGCCAACAGACGGCGGCGAGGGCTTTGCACAGGTTGTGCTTCGTCCAGGTTGTGATTCTTCCACACGGAGCCTGAACGTGGAAGGATGTGCGGTCACCATGTGGTATCTCAGCAACATCAATGCCGTCCCAGGAGCTCTGAGGCTTGGGGGCCAGCAAGGCGAGTGTGTGGGAGCTACTTCCTTACTTCCCATCATAAGCCATCAATGGGAATTTCTAAGGTCACGTCTGTCCCTGTTCATACAGGTATCTCTACACTACATTTGCCTTGGAACAAAATAGAACTTTAAGTTTTTACACATACATTTATATCCACAGATGTAGGTAAATAACTTCTGTTTCATGCTGAAATGTGCCAGTAAACCAATTTAGAAATTCTAATCCACAAACCATCTCGTTATTAAAGGTATAAAAACACACGTAGATAGAAATACAAAAGTGTGAACTTCCAAAATTCTATTTTCCTAATTTTTGGTGGTTTAGAACAATTTAATGTGCTATCATTATGCTCTGTGTGTAGCAGCTACTTTTCCTATTAGTTATGATTCAAGATTTTTGCCAAATGAACCATCTGGAAATCAATGTGATATTTTTAGCAAAATACATCCAAGTTTTCAATTTAACCAGGTGATTTAAGAAAAAAATTCTTCCATTTTGAAGGTAATAAGCAATTCCTGTGTGTCTCATTCTGAAATTTTATGCATCCTTTATCTTAGAAATATTTTTAAAAATATAGCTAACACAGCTATAATATATAGTTCATAGTTTCATTATTATGAAATAGAGTTTCTGACTGTCCTTAAAAGGACTATTTAATAATTGAAACTTACTCCTGAAAATGGGGAGGAATGGTTGATTGCTTAACTTAATTGTGTACTTTATTTCTCCCCTGAGAACCAATTTATTTGTTTACAAAGTCCTCTGAAGGAACTTATTTTGTTTAGCTTCAAGTTTACTTGAGCCTTGTAAATTTTGAGTATCAACTGTTTGTTTGTTTTTTATTAAAATCATGACTTGAATATTAAAAAACATGAACATGGGTTTCCTTATTCTTCCAAGAATTTGCTCTCCTCAGCACCTTCTATTACAAAAGCCCTGTAATTTGAGCACATTCTGTCCAGTTTAAAGTTGATTTATATGCAGTTGGTAAAACAAAACTTTGTAATTCCAAGAAAAATCTAAAAGGTCTTATATTTAAGATTAAAAAAAAAATTCCTGAAAATCCAATGAGACTGCTCTAAAATATTTTCTATCAGTGAGGTAGAAACTGCAAAGAATAATAGTTTTAATTTCTTCCAAGTAAAAATCAATTATAACAGTTGAATAAAAGTCTAGGTTTCGGAAAACTTGTTATATTTAAAGATTTATTTTTATTGCTTTTGACAGAGAGAGAAGGACAGAGACAGAGAGAAGGGGGAGGGCCCAGAGCCGTCTCCATAGTTGTACATAATTGGTTTCCCCATGGAGCTCACCCCGGTGAGGACTGAACTGGGGGCACTCTCCAGTTCAGGATATGGGTCTGCAAGGGCTGGGGTCAGGATTCGATCCTTGGACCCTGGGGCTGCAAGACGAGTGCTTAACCCACTGAGCCATCTTGGCATCCTCATTATATTGAAAATAGTCTAAAGTTATATGGTATAATAAGGTAACCACTAACTCCATGTGGCTATTTAAATTTAAATTCGAAGTAATTAAAATGAAATAAGTTTTTCTGCCTCACTCGCTGCATGTCACATGTTCACGAGCCACAAGTTCAGTTATAGAACATTTCATTGTCTATCACTAAAAGTTCCACTGGACAACAGGGTCTAACTCTAAAGTGTGAGTTACTTGCATTTTTCCAAAAATAGTTATGAAAAGGCATTTAAATTATGTGTTAAGTCATACATACTTCATCTTACCACATCCTTAACACATTTGTGACAATTTATATAAATTATTGAGAGAAGAAATTACTAGAGCCTTCTGTAAGCACTCAGTAACTGTTTCCTAAAGAAATAGAGAAGCCGTATCGTAAAGGTGGAAGTCCTGTTTATGCCAGTGACTAACTGCAATGTGGAAATTTATTGGTCACTTAGGCTTTCCACCCTTTGTAGTGTATGAGTCTCAATAATTCTCAAGCTTTCAATAATTAATGGGTCTCTGGACGTTGCAAGAACCTTCTCAGAACCTGTTCACCTACAGGGCTACTGGTGGTTAACTGAAATGTGAATGATGACACACTTTTCATTCACAATTCTGATGAACTCTTATCCAGATTATGTAACTAAACTTCAGATAAGATCGAAGGAAAATCCCTATAAGATGAGAGCCACTAGATTTGACTTAACATTGACATATAGGATATAATGCAACTTCCTTATTTGGATGAAATAGAGTTTGCAAGAGAAACAAAAGGACAGATGACCACTGTCTCTCTACTGTGGGCAACCAGATGGAAGATGAGTTTACTTCCATCCACAGAAATGAAATGACATTCTGTGGAGACGATTAGAGGAAGATTTCACATGAGAAGAGGACGGGGAAGAATACTCCAGGAAGAGAGAAGAACTAATGCAAACAGCTCAAGGCTGAGATGAGCTATCCCCACGCCTGGAGCAGCACAGGTTGGTGAGGCGTGGAGGGAGCCAGGGCAGGACAGTGGGAGAGGAGGGGGACATACCAGAGAGACACGCAAACAGAAATGCCCACAGGTGGTGACAGATGATAAAAAAAGTACTGGAACTTGTGAGTCAGCCACCGTATACAACCCCTCCTCATCTCTAAGTAGCTGCTTTCTAGCATCTTTATTTCTATCTTATATCTATCTCTGTACTTATGCTACTTTATATCTATATCTTTATCAGTATCATGTATACATACATGTACCTGAGCTGCCCTAAAACTCCATCTGTGGAGCATCAAACTGCCTAATTGACGGCCACAGATGAATTTCTAACAGACATCTCAAACAATTAAAGAAGAAGCAGACTTTTAAAAATGTACTGCCCAATACACTCCTGTTCAAAATATAGCACAGGATGACTTGTACCTAATAGGCATTTTTCGTGGTTTCTCTGTTTTTCTCAAACACTTGACATCTGATCCATAAGCAGTTGTGTCAAATCTACAATGAAAATGTGTTTCAAATTCATCCATTTTTGTTACTTCTAATAATGGCTTAGTCCAACCACTCTGGGTCGTGTTAGTAAAACTGGAATTGTCCCCTAAACCGTCCCAACCAGGCCTCTCCGGTCTTGAGACACGCTGGTGCAGAGTTGTCACTGGATCCCTCGGGTACGCCAGGGGCTGCCTGTCACCCTTTGTCCCCACAGCACGGCCCATGACGCAACCTTACGATGCTACTCTCTTGCTCATATGGGAACTGGGCAAATGCTGAAACGAGACATAACTTTGCAGCTACATGTCCAGATGGTAGAGGGAGTCCCCAATGTGATACAAAACTCAACCTCGTAACAAAGTGAATGAAGGTCAGGAGGGAATTAAAGAGCTCACATGGCCAACCACAGTGAGCCACGTGATTCTGGGTGTGCACTTTCACTAAGAGAGGGGACAGAGAGGTCAGACCAGGCAGGACACCTGCCTGCTCTCCCTCCACTCAAACACCCCTGGAGAGGTAAGGCTTTCCACATGAACCATATCAGGTGATCACTTAGCTCAGTGGCTTTTCAGCAGACGTCACGCATGCGAATGGGTTCATTCACATTCCACACGTACACGGGGTCCACCCCAGAAATTCTGACTGTGCATTTGTGGGTGATTAAATATTTGAGCTTTTAAAGGTTGCACTCTAAGTAATTATGATTTTCACATCTACATTGGAAATAACTAACTAAAATGATCTTCTTTTTAATTATATCATGAGATATAATTATCTCACATTCTAATTTAACTTGCATCATTACCTGTAGATGATATTTGATGGTGACACTTTCCTTTACATAATCTAATTATAATCAGCTGGAAATGAGCTGCCAAACTTTCTTAGTGGTTGTATTTTCAGATTTTTTCCTAAAACAATGATTAAGTCCAATATCTGAGGTGACTTAAGCTTCCAGGGTTAAAATGAGAATCCCAAAAATGAGTGGGGGAAGATCTAGTTACAGTCTTTTCTGGCCAAACTCCATTTATTAGTTAACTGACAGTAATAAATTAGAATGATATTTTTTAGCATCTAATTTTTATCTGATCAGCCCCTTTTAAATTTAGATATTGGCATTTAGAAATGCCAAAGGCCCGCCACCCGAGCATACAAGCAATGTACAAAATTTAAAAACAGAAACAAGAGTTTGGAGTGGAGGAGGCAGCCTCTTGGGTAGCCCCAATGATCCCTGCCTCCCGGGGCTCAGAACCCCGTGCCATGCCTTCCTGTTGAATACAGGATTGAATGGCTTCTTACTAGTAGCAGATGGCAGGAGTGGTGGGGTGTGGCTTTTGAGAATACGTTATCCAAAGGTTGTGGTCTCTGAGCCGAGGTTAGAAGACAACTGTGGCTTCGATATTGGGACGTGTACCTCCTACCCCTCTCCCTCTGTCATATTGCTCAGGCCTACGAGGGCCATCAGCCCTGGAGCTAGGCAGCCCTGTGGGGTGGGACGACTTCAGCCCACAACCAAGAGAAGACGCTTCCATGAGGACCCTCTTCTGAGCAGTCAAGACTTCACGTGACGGCCGCCCAGACCAGTGGTTTGCGTGAAGTCCCACGGGGGACCATCTCCCAGGGGCTCCCAGCTCAGCTGCGCGCACATTGGAAGCTTTAAGACAGTATTTCTTGTTTTAAATCTCTAAGTTTTGGAGTAATTTTAAATACAGCAATAAACAACTAATACCCATTCTATGAATTTCACACTGCCTATTATATACTGCTTCCTGAAAGTATCTTCTGTTTTTAAAACCTTGTCAATAATATGTTTTTCAATATTGCGCACTGACAAAGAGCAAATTCTGATTCAGTGAAATAAAAAGTGCTGACATTTACACAGTTCCAACGTGACAGTATACATATGCACTTTTTACAAAGCTGTTCATGAAAGACATTTTTTGCAAAAGGGTTGTATGTGCAATTCAAATTAGAGATATATAAGAATTTTCTTGTTCAAATAATACTATTCAGCTAATTTAAAAATCGTTTACCAGTATATTTTGTGCATAATGTTTATCTGCTTATATACCCATTCATGGCTGTATTCATATCCTGAGAGGAATGAGTTGATGTGGCTCATCTACCTTATAAGAGAGTAGCCACTGCAATGACCATCGGTCCCGTTCTGAGAACTCAACTCCAGGAACATTCACATAGTCACTGATTAGGGATACTGTACGTACTCAGGGAAGTGGGTGGTGTGGTACTAAGTGGCACTAAGCATCCGCATTGTTTTAACCTAAGAGTCTAGTGCATACCTGCTGACTGCTTTGGGGTCTGCACAGTGGCTGGCCGTGTAGCTACGTGCATAGCCTCATTTAAGAGTTACGGTTCCCAAAACTTGAGTGGACTTTCTTGGTTGGAGATAACGGGCACGTGTCTTTGTTGTTTGTGGATGGACAAAAGAGGAAGTCATGTCGTCCTTACAGGGAGGAGTTAGAAGTCTGTGAATGACTTTCTACCATCTCCCATCTCTTAAGTACATATTTTTCCTATTGGCCCTGTACTGTGTCCTCTGCTCTGATAAATCTACCCACAAGTATAACTTGCTGTGGCATCCCAAGAGTCCTTCCAGGCAATCACCAGGCTACTGGATGGGCCTGGGACCCCTGACATACACTCGATGTCCTGTGACAAAAGAAATTGCTATGACCGCTGAGAACTCAATCTGGGAATCAGCAAACTAAGTTATGAGCTCTGTTCTTTGTCTTTAGTAGAATGAGCTTACCTTGTTTCTAGTATACAATTTTGTTTAAAAGGTAACCACATCCATAAGGGTGATCATCATAAAATATTTTTTTTAATGTTGGTGAGACTATAGAGAAATTGAAATCCTTGTATATTGCTGGAAGGAATGTAAAATGATGCAGCCACTATGGAAAACAGTATGGAAATTCCTCAGAAAAATAAAACAGAGTTACCACATAATCTAGCAATTCTACTTCTAAGCATATGCCCCAAAGAACTGAAAGTAGGAAGTTAAACAATTATCTATGTGCCCACGTTTATAGAAGCATTATTCAGAATGGTAAAGGAGGGAGCAACCCAAGTGTCCACTGACGGATGGAAAAAACATGGTCCCTACATACCATGGAACGTTATTCATCTAAAAAAGAAGGGCATCTGACACCTGTGGCAACATAGTAGAATCTTGAGGACATTATGCTAAGTTCAATCAGCCAGTCACAAAAAGATAAGTACTCTATGATTCTACTTATTTGATGTTCTTCGACTAGTCAAATTCATAGAGACAAGAAGCAGAATCGTGGTCACCAGGAGAGAGGGCACAGGGGACTGGGGAGCTAGTGTTTAATGGGGACAGAGTTTCAGTTTTGCAAGATAAAAAGAGTTCTGGACATAGATGGTGGTGATGGTTGCAAAGCATTGTGAATGTCTTAATGCCACTGACTGTATACTTAAAAATGGTCAGAATAATAAAATTTTTTTCTACATATAGTTTACAGCAACAAACATGTTTTTAAAGGGTAATTTTTATTCTATCCTTAAACTATCTGAATGCAACAATAACATCTATCTATCTATCTATCTATCTATCTATCTATCTATCTGTCTATCTATGTGTGTGTGTGTATGTGTGTATATATATATATGCATATTGTACAGAAAAAAATTCAACCATAAATGCCTCTATTTTTCTTATTACATGGCTGGATATTTTCCAAACAGCCTTGGTGTATATAATAAATTTAGAAGTACTATACTAATGGGTCAAGGAATAAGATTAGGTGTTTAAGATAGTCTCTATCAGCAGCTCTTTGATTTGTTTAATGGACTGCAATGCATCCATAATTAACATTCCAGAGACTCACATTCTAGCTGTTACTGGCAGCAAATTAGAGGAGGGGGAGGGGCAGGCCCCAGCTGTCCGGATGCCTAATGTAATGAGAAGCTACCCTCAGAATGCAGACACATCTTATTGGAAAAATGCTAAATTACTACATTTCTGAGAGAGGCACAAATGTGGAAAATAGGTATTCAAGGGTTGAAGCTTCTATTATACTATCAAAAAAGATAAATGTTGAGTCCTTCCCTAATTACTCATACCAGTCTACAACCTCAAGACAAAACATGAAGATCAGGGAAATAAATTATCAACATCTCTGAGTCTCCGGAACAGGATTAGAATGACTATGCAAGGATTACATTTCTGAAGACTTGACAAAAAGCACTTGACCTTCACTTACCTTGACTACACATGGTCAGGCATCACAGAGTGTAATTGCACTGAATGCGCAACACTTTGGTTCTTTTAAATATTTTTTTCCTGATACTTGAATTTTTAATTAAACAATTGAATGTCTGGATATACTTAGCCATCTGTGGATTCATTGCATTCTTTCATCCACAACCAAACGCTTTTAAAGTTATATGAACAAGTTTCCAAACTGTTCTTTAGTGAAAAAATTTTTCTGTCACAAATGCTTTTAGTTCAGATCATTACGATTCCTTATTTGGAACTTAGAGAGGCAATTACTATTTTTTTTTAATTCCTGATAACTCTTCACCTCATACTTATTCTCATTACAACTAAAATTGTCATTTCAAGAAGAGTGATCTTAATCAAACTTAGGAAAAACTTCAATGGCTTTCCATAGATACTGGGCAAAACTAAAACACTTTACCTTGTTGAAAATATGCCTGCTTTATGGTCTCATTTATTGACACTTCTTTATTTTTACCCTAGATTCTGGCCATAGTAAGTTACTTGAGCTTCTCTGTGTTTTTCATGCATCATATAGCATTATGATTTTGACTTCTATTCCTTCATTCTTTTATTTCTTGCCTGCTTACTTCTCTATTCAAATAGTCGCTCCTGTATTACTGCTATGAAGTCTTCTCTGACTCCTACTTTTTCCTTTTTAATATGAACACAGTGCGGTAGTAAATTTTTGACCTATCTCTTAGGTCAAACATAACATGTGTGTTTATGTATCATCACAACGTAATCTAATTGTGGGAATACGTTTTGCTTTCATCATTAAACCATGACCCTCTATGCCAGGAGTCTGTGTGTCTTGGTATCCCATTGACTCACATGATATCCAAATGCCCAATTTAGTTATAAGAGTTGACTCACTCATGATGGAATAGAATTATTGGAATTGTTCCTTAGAATAAAACCTAACCATCATTCCATAAACTTCATCTATAGGGATGTTTGGAGAAATCCCCAAATACCAAATTAAGAATGTCCAGTCATTGCCAGGAGAGTTGATTGCCAATCTTCCCATCCTCTTAAAAACAAGTTCAAATCTATCCATTGACTCATTCATTCACCAATATTTACCCATAAATTACTATGTTTTAAGTACATTTGATGACACTGAGATGACAATGCTTTGAACAAAACAGAGATAACCAATCCCCTCTCTCATGGAGGTTATATTCCAGTAGGGAAGACATAAATACAGCAATATATAATATGAATGGGAAATAGAAAGTGCTATGAAGCAAAGAAGCAGAATAACGCAGTTGGGAGAGCAAAGAAAGAGGTATTTGTAACTAATCATAAATGTATCTCTCAGGAGGTGACATTTGAGCAAAGACTTGAATGAGAAAAGAGAGAAAGCTGTGACAATCTGGAGAAAGAACATTCGTGGCACGGGAATAATAAGTGCAGAGCCCCTGACCTGGGGCATAGAGTTGGGTTCCCTAGAAGTACAGCTTCAGATGAGGATTTCTGTTCAAGTGAGAGAGATAGGGAGTAAGGGAAATGAGACAAGTCAGAGAAGAAAGCTAAGGAAAAATATGATCAGTGTGATCATAGCTAGAAAGTAGCTTCTGTCCAATTCCATGAGGAAGCTGGGTAACAGAAGTTGAACCCCAGAATTAGTCCCATCTTGAAGCAAAGAGGCTGGCCTTTGATATCCTTGTGTGTGTGTAACACAGTCATGAATTAACAATCTGTCCCAAGGTTAGTGATCAGTCATCTGGAGGTGAAGCAATCCCCAGTTTGGCTGGAAAGGGGAGAGGGAAGCTGTGAGTTGCAATCAGCCAATGCATCGCATTTGAGGATGAGTACATGGGGCATACCAGTGTGAATGAGTTTGGATTCTTCAAGTGAAAGGAAAAGGGGCAATTTGGTTAGAGCACCAATTCTCAAAATTTCCTATATATTTAAATCATCTGGGTAGCTCTTAAAAATTGTATTATTCTTCTCTTACTATTGAGGCATAGCTGACAAACTGTATATAGTTAAGGTGTAAAAAGAGTTGCTTTGATATTCATATACAATGTGAAATAATACCACAATCAAGCTTATTAGTATATCACTTCATATAGTTACCATTTGCAGGTGTGGGTGTGTGTGTGTGTAAAAACATTTAAAATCTATTTTCTTAGTATGTTTCAAGTGTATGAAACAGTTTTATTAACTATAGTCACTATGTTCCAAGTTACATTTTCTGAACTTATTTTTCATGCATAATTAAAATTTTGTATCCTCGACCAATATCCCATTTTCCTTATCCCGTAATAGTTATAATTTTAATAAAAAAATACTTTTGAGGAATCTCTAGATTGCTTTTCATAATGATGGTACCAGTTTAAATGTCTACTAACAGTGGACAAGGGTCCCATTTCTTCACACCCCCTCCAACACTCGTCTCGTCCTTTTGGTCATAGACAATGCGAGGGGTCTGAGATGAGATTGATTATGGCTTTGCTTTGAGTTTCCCTGGTGATTATGGATGTTGATCACCTCTTTTTATACCAGTTGGTCATTTGCGTGCCTTATTTTGAGAATTGTCTACTCAAGTCCTTTAGCCATTTTTAAAAATCAGGCTATATAGTTCTTGTATTGAGTTGTTTGAGTTCTTTCTAGATTTTGGATATTAAAATATGTCTTTAACCCACTTTAAACGGATTTTGTGTTCAATCTGGGACAGGGGTCCCATTTCCTTCTTTTGCTAGTGGATGTCCAGTGTCCCCAGCACCACTTAGCACAGAGACCAGTCCTTTACCTTTCATGGTTGTGGCACTCTTGTCCAAGGTCATCTGACTATAACTGCATGGATCTAACTCTGGACCTTATTCTGTCCCATTGTTCTGTATGTTTGTTTTGATTACTCTAGCATTTGAAATTGATTTTATTAATATTTTTGAAGAAATATATTGTAATGCAATTTTAAAGCAACTAGCTGTCATGACTTTTAAAATTAAATTTTATAGTATATACAGTATATATTTCACTATAACTTGATTTAATTACTCAATGATATGTTTTGACATGGATGCATGTTGATTTGTTTTTACAGTTGAGTATTCTTTTCAATTTATTTTGATGAATAGAATAGAATTGAATAATAACTTTTAATGAATAGAATTCTTAATGAACTTATGAATGTTTTCCTTTATGGTGTTTCTTCAATGAACATATGTCAAAATTTTCACTGAGCTCATTAATTCATGAAGGGACCAGTAAAACATTAGGATTGGTTCACGGGAGAATTTGGCTTGCAGAAATTGTACAATCTCTACTGAACATGTACATTGTTATGAATAGGAAGCATCTGCATTACAATGGACAGGAATCGTTTGCACTGCTGTCAGCTCGCTATAACTTACAGCTACACCAGCAGAATTGTAAAATACCCTGCGAAGGAGACTTGACTCTGGGTGGTGAGCACACAATGCAATAGATAGATGATGTATTATAGAATTGTACACGTGAAGCCTATATTATCTTATTAACCAATGTCACCCCAATTAGTTTAATAAAATAAAATAAAAATCATAACCCAGGGTGAATACTGTTAGGAACTTGGTGTAGTGCTGCGGGCGGTCTAGCAGATCCTCTGAGGAAGCGCTGCCTGTGTAGAGGTGTCCTCCTCTCATTGGCTTTTTACGCTGACGACAGTGCCAATATTTATTTTGATACTAGGAAGTGTGATGCCTTCAGCTTTGTTCTTGGTCAAGATTGGTTTGGTTATTTTTATTTTGTGTGGTTCCCTATGAATTTTAGGATGCTTTTTCTATTTTCGTGAAAAATACTGTTAAAATTTTTATAATGATTGTATTGAATCTGTAGATTGCTTAGGGCAGTATAGACATGTTAACAGTATGAACCCTTCTAATCCATAATCGCAGGATGTGTTTCCATTGATTTATGTCTTCTTCAATTTCTCTCAGCCATGTCTTATAGTTTTCAGTGCAGCGGTCTGAGGACTGAGTGGTGATCAGAAGGAGGAAAAGGAGGAAAGAATCTCAGCTTGGTCACCTGCTGGTGCCTGATCATCTGTTGAGGTGAACAATATGGAGGCTGCACATGTGGGGTTGGTGACAGTGAAGTAAGAGTGCAGGTTTGTATGTGCTAACTTTAAGCTACTAAGTAGAATTCTATGGTGAGAACCTCAGTCAGCAATCAGTTATAGAAACGTAGAGAAGTAGAATGATGTGGTAATCACTGGAGTCCCAACAATACCTGTGGGTAAAGGGGTACCCCCAGGGAGTGAGGGATAATTTTTAAAAGGGGAGAAGGCGCCGGAAAGTAAATTCTGGAGCACTCAAAGTTTTGGAGTTTCTGGAAGGGAAGAGATAGTCAGCCGAGGGATTTAAAATGTGATACTGAGGTGTCCCTGGAACAGCAGCAAAGGATGGTATCCTTGAAGCCAGGTGGAAGGAATAATTAATCATGACTAAAGCTACGGAGAACCAGAGATTAAACTTAAAGACAGAGAAATGAATTTGTCAAAAATGGATATCATTTGTGGCGTTGATATGAACAGATTCAGTGGAATGTGGGAATAAAAGCCTAGTTTGAGTGAAATGAGCAGGAAAAGATAAATGGTGAGGATTCAGTGAGGAGAGAGAATCACTGAGGTATTTTACAGTGAAAGGGAGCAGAGAAGTGTGGTGGATAAAAACCAAGGGGTTTAGGGATTTAAGTTACTTTTATTTAAAATGGGAGATGTTAGAATATTGTGTTTTGAATACTACAATATTTTTGAAAAAGAAATGTTGATCATAGATGAAAGAAGTTATTTAGAACCAAAGGTAAAGTCCAGATTTCTGGTCCAGATAAGATGATGTAGACTGATTTCTCCCTGTTCCTTCTAAATACAGCTATAAATCCTGAAATAATTTAGTAAGAGGAAATCAATTGTTAGAAGGATATTTAAGCACACAAAAGAAGATGTTGATAAGAGAATGGGACACTTGAAATTAAACTGTTAGAGGTACATGATTATTGGTAAGAACTAAAGTTTTGCCTGAATAGGGAAATGTTGGGGAGCAGAAAGAAAGTTGGTCAAAGAATTAGAGGCCCGGGATATGCAATCAATAATCTATTTGGATGTTGAAATGATTATAAAAGTAGTGCTAAAGAAGCAAACAGTAGGGGAAGCCGGGATGGCTCAGTGGGTTAGGCGCTCGCTTTGCAGCCCCGAGGACCGAGGATCGAATCCCGGCCCCGGCCCGTGCGGAACCATATGCTGAACTGGGAGCTCCCCTAGTACAGTTCTCTCTCTCCCTCTGTATCTCTCTCTCTTTCTGTCAAAAATAAATAAATAAATATATTTAAAAAAAAAAAAAAAAAAAAAAAAAAAAAAAAAAAAAAAAAAAAAAAAAAGAAGCAAACAGTAAACACGATGAGGGCCAAAATGACGTGGTGGTCAAATAATGCTTAACCTTTAGAAGAGCCATATTTGTTTCTTTGTTCTCCAAATAATAAACATAATCATGACATGATACCTATTCTAGTAACATCTACACCCAGAAGTGAGGTTTCTAGTTGAGTTGAATGTAGACTACATTTCATTCTGAAATGGATCCAGTTAATTTTATTTGAAATAAAAAAATACAAAACTCTAGTAACTTCATTATCCCTTAATACAGAAAAACAAATGTTTAATTCAGAAAGTAAAACTTTTGATCTTGATTTTGCAATTTACTAAGCCTGAGAAATGGATGGGGGTCATGTCTGTTTTCACAGTTAGCCTATCTCCTGCTGCAAAATATAAATGTTAACACATTGTCATATCAAAGGCTGAAGAAGAAATTAGATATGCACAATTGGGACACACATCTCTAAAGTGATAATGAACTCCTACGGTTGTTGAATATTCATATTTATTACCAGTGCTGGTCGTGTCTTGCCATTTCTCCAGCCTCTGTTTTATTCTTTACATCACGTGCAGCTTCTTTCGTATTTTGCTGCCCTTTATTTCTGGTTTTGTCCTTTACTTCATATCCCTTTTCATGTTCTCTTGTCTTTGAGCCCTGCTTTCATTTTCTGGAATGAAAATATTCTTGTAATTCATCCTTCAAGGCATGACAGCACATGAGTGAAGACCACTCCAAGAATTAGAGCATTCCCTTTTGTGCCACTTTATCACCCCAAAATGTTATTTTCTGTTAGCACATTTTTTTTATTATTACACTCTGACATCTTTAAGACAGCGATTATGCCTTATCTACATTATGTCCCTAGAAACTAATACAGTGCCTGATTCACGGTCCTAAGATCGAAGAATGAATACATAGATGCTTGAATGAATAATGCTATTCTTTATTACCATATTTTTAATTCTAAAGTAATATTTAAACATTTAAATAGCAGTGAACAAGGCATTTGGGATTGATAAGAACAAAATTAACAGGAGAAAAAGAAGTGAGAGTAATAAAACATGAGTATGTGGAAAGGACTTCATTTTTCATAGGAAACAGAACAATCATTCAAACTGGATACTACAGCACATTATTGCAACCTCTTGATTATCTTTCATATCATTAAAAAGCTGCTAAAAAATAATTTATTATTTAGTTGCTAACTGATGATAAAAATCATTTTTGCTAATGACACAATTGGATTATATTTTATTGCTCAATTTGTATTGGTCTTGATAAGAGGTCAGTAGATTAATTATATAATTATTTCACCATCTCAGAAATATAGAAAATTATATTTGCTGAAGTAGGGCTTACTAAGATAAAATAGATTTTGCTGTGTTTCAATTAAATGATTTCTAAGACCAAAAAGTAGTGATAGAGCAACTCTAGTACTTTATAATTCCTCTTGAATACTGTATTCTACTAGGTAGTTCATATGGAAAATATGCTTATGTTACTCTTAACACAAACGATGAAACTGAAGTATTCTTACATTTGCAGAGTCAACAAATTAGATCAAATTTGAAAAAAAAACTAGCATCTTGATGGCCTTAATATAATAAAAGCAGACTCTTTGAAGGGTAGTCCATGAAGGAGTGGAAGGTGGGCAACAGAAACAGAGATTTTGCTAGCATTTTCTGAAGTTTATTTTCTTGGAAATAAACCTCCCACATATTATTCATACCATTTCTACAATGCACTCACAGAAAGCGTGGCTTAATGAAATGTTCCAGCAAACTCTTGACACACTGAACCTTGAATTCTACTTAGTATCAAAGAGATCAAGCTGAAACATACGAAGTTATATTTACTCATCAAAATGAAATAAAGACTGCTAACTGTGACTAGCTCCTGCATATATATACTTTCTAGACTGTTTCCCTGTATTGCAGATGTCTTTTGGGTAACCAACATCACTTGTGGAAGGGAAAATAATCACCTCCAAAAATATCTGCATCCATTCTCTTATATTATACCTGTGAACGTGTTACGGACTGAATTGTGTCCCCCAAAAGATGTTGAAGCCCTAACTCCCAGTCCCTGGGAATGTGGCATGCTTTGGAAACTGATTCTTGGCAGATTATCAGCTATGATGAGTACGCTAGGTTAGGCCCCAATTTAATGACTCCTGTCCTTATAAAAAGGGCAATCCTGGTTTTACAAAATGATGAACGCATTGTCCAGAATTAGTCATCTCCGCTCAAAATTATGCGATGTAATGAATTCTTCAGAGTGCGCCACGAACTATGTACTTCAGATCACTTCACAAACATTGAATCCTAGGTATAATAATGTGTACTCTTCTGTTAGCTGTGAAGATATAGCCAGAACTCCTGTCTTCAAGAAAGCCTCAGATCTCCAAGTAGACTCTTGTTAACAACATGAACAACTTTGGATAAAAGTCAGTTACTTTGGGTAAATTTCAGTTATTAAAGAATTGCAATGGCAATAAAGCATTTGTAGAGGAAAGGTGGGAACTAATTGCTAATATAAATAATCCCATCATGAAAGGAATAAATGTGAGGAAGGAGTGTTTTGTTATAGATGCAAGAGATAATAAGAGTATCTACATGATAAAGTGGCAAAGCAGGATAATTGTGTTCAGTGTGGTAACATTCACAAACTGTTAATATTTCATGGTGTCAGGAAACTAAGTTATGAGAAATAGTGTGAGTACATGCTTTTGAGAAAGGTATAGAAAGGGTCAAAACTACTTCCACCACCAACGTAGTGACCTCTGGCATTGATTAGATGAAGTTAGATCATTGAAAGGTGTCTGTAAGTCTGCAGTGTAAGACAATGGAAGCAGAAGACAGAATGAATAAGCAAGACTGGAAGAACCAGAAGCTTCCAGGGTGCATCTCCGGGCCCATTCTCAGCCGCAGGGGCATACTTTGTCTCCATATTATGAACCATCAAGATACGTGTGAGGGATCATGGTTTTAAGGGAGCTTGGGAAAAAGTTTCAAGAGGGTGTTGTTTTTGTTTGTATGTGTTTTTGTGTGTTTGTGTATGTGTGTTTTAATATTTCCCCGGTGAAGAAGCCATGCCAGGCACTGTAGCTGGTTAAATCAGTTCTAACTTATCAGCCTACATGTCCCTAAACAGCATACATGGATGCCCCCGGTGCTCCAAAGGCACTGGGAACTTGAATCAGCACATGATACGTAAGTGGCTACCACTCCATAGCCTTTCTCAAAGCTCTGGGTCAGGACGAGGAGTCTGGACCGGTGCAAGGAAGCCTGCTTTGTCACCTGCATGCAGGAGGCTGCGCCTCTGTGATCCCCGCCTCCGAAGTCGGGGCCTTGCAGCCATCAAGCTCCAATGGCTCATCTCCTAAACACCACAGATACTGCGGATACAGTGCTGGCCACACGCCTTTCCGACTGTGTAGGCAGTAAGTTGTAAATAGGTATCCACGTCTCGTACAATGCATAAAAGCATTTCAAATCTGATTATCTCAACTATGGTGTCTTTCACTCAAAATTACCCCTCTCATCTTGCGTAGCTTAGATATGTGACAAAATTAGTGTCATTTTTAGTTAGCTTCAGCTGCAATAACAAACCGCTACAGATGTGCTGGCTAAAACAACGAAAAACGACTTTCTCTCGATTTGGAGGGCTGGAAGTCTGAGATCGGGGCATCAGCATGGTTGGGATCTGGGGACAGCCCTGTCTCTTCCTGGCTGTTCGCATGTATCAGGAGTAATTGTTTTGTTTTTCATTCCATGGCATTCTATTATTGACCCAAATAAATATTTCATCCATTTTCACCACTTCAGTTTTATATTGGTTCTCTCTATCCATCAATTGATCCTCTCGTGGGTCTCACAGGCAGCATCTGGGAGAATGCTGCTGGATTTCCTGCACAAGTGTCCTTGTCCCCTTGTCTCCTTGTCCCCTTGTCCCTTGTCTCTTCGATGCATCATGTGGTTGAGACATATGGCTTCTCTGTGCCCTGTTCTCCATCATTAACCCCTCGAGTTCTCTCTAATTAGACTCACCGTGATGCCATACCCTGACCGTTGAAAGTGTCACATGATTTTCCAATGAAGCTAGCATAGTATTTGAGACAACTGCTGTCTTTCCCAAATAGTGTGATAATTTTACATAGTGATTAAATTGTTCCATAATATACAAGGGCTGTCTGGAAAAAATCCAGCCACTGTCACCTGTAACTTCACCAGAGCTGTCTTGGTCACTGAATTCATATACAGTGCCTTAATACCTGGTATAAGTATTATTTGCTTTGGTCTTATTTTTCAGAATTTTTTTAGCTATTCTAGAGTCCATGCCTTTCCTTATACATTTTAAAACAAATTTTTCCATATCCACAAAAATGCTGCTGAGATTTTAATAAGACTTGGTTTAAATCTAGAGATAAATTTGAGAAGAATGGACATTTTTACTGTGTTGAGTCCACTAACACATGATTGAGATATGTCTTCATTTATTTAGGTCTTACGGGTTTCTTTCAGTATTTTGTCATTTTCAGTATACATATTTTGTAACATGTTTTGTTAAATGTACCTATGCATATAATTTCTTCTGAGTGAATGTAAATAATGTTGTAATTTTATGTTCAGTTTCTACATGTTTATTGTTAGTATATGCAAATATGTTTCACGTTTGTATGTTGATGTTATACTCTACCACTTTCTGAACTCACTAGTTTCAAGATTTTTCTCCTCCTCCTCCTTTCTTCCTCCTTCTTTCTTCTTCTTTATTATGTATGTGTATGTACACATTTATTTATTTATTTATTGTATATTCTTTAGGATTTTCTCATAGGCGATGGTGGCATCTGCAATTAGGGACAGTGTGATTTCTTCCTTTACAATATGTATGCCAGGTATTGTTTCTTTTTCTTGCCTTATTGTGATTTTTTTCTACTTGTGCATTGATCAGCTTCTTGAATCTATGGGTTTATATCTTTTGGAAAGTTTGGGATGTTTTCAGATATTATTTCTTAGAACACTCTTTCATCTCACTCTCTATACTTTCCTTCTGTGATTCTTCAAATATGGAGTTGGATCTTTTGTTACTGCCTATTGGTCCCTGAGGCTCTGCCACTGTTATTTTCAGTCTATGTTTTCCTCTTATTCAGATTAGAAAAATCATTTTGATCTGTTACCAAGTTCACATCTTTCTGTCCCTTGTCATCTCTACTTTACCTACTCTACCATTGAGACTATCCAGTCAACTTTTTCTTTTTAATTTTTATTACAGCATTTTTCAGTTCTATAATTTTATTGGGTTCTTCTTTGTAATTTCAATTTTTGTTTTTTTGTTGAGATTTTCTCTCTTTTCATTTGTTTCAAGAAAATTTGCAATTGCCTGTTCCTACATTTCCACCATGGTTGCTTCAAAATCTTTGTCAGATAGTTTCAACATCTAATTTGTCTCAGTGTTTGTGTCAAATATTTTTATTAAATTTATTGGGGTGATGTTGGTTAGGAAAATTATATAGGTTTCAAGTGTACAATTTTATAATACATCATCTATGTGTAGCATTGTGTGCTCACCACCCAGCATCAGTTCTCCTTTCATCTCCATATATTTGACACCTCTTCCCCCCCCTCCCCCCTTCCACCACTGGAAGAAGCAGGGAAAGAGGAGTGTACACTATTTTGTCCAGACGGAAAGCCCAGAGCAATTCTATAAGGTACTCATTTACCTTAGGTTTCGCTGTAACACAATCACACATTATACAATTAACTGTCAGTCTTAAATATGTTTTCATAAGCATTTATATCTCTGTGAAATATCACACACAAATCATTATGATTCTAAACTATAATCATGTACTGGAAACTTTGAAGTCAATGCTACAGAAGGTTTCAGAGTATATGCAAATGTTCATTTTTTACTTGTGAAAATGATGTTTATTAGTACAGGTTCTTATATAAGTGTCCTTTAGGTTTTTACCATATTTGATGATTCATCGTTGTGACATATCATAGCACAGCTGGTTGTCAGGAGTGACATTATAGCAAAGATTTTTATAAATATCTAAAAGTTATGTAGCTATATTGCTTCTGCTTCATGGGTAGCACAATTGATACCCATTTTTAGCATAAAAGCTCTGGAAGAAACACACACACACATATGCACAAACATTTCAGTAATGAAACTACATGTCTCCAACATTCCAGCCAATGAAACGTGGCTATAAAATTTGTATCTAAGAATGTGCAGCCTGCACAAGGAGTCAACATTTGAAAGTTGACAGACAAGGACTAGTTTAAAGTAGGTCTTGTTTGGAAGAACAGAAAGTGCATACTGGGGAAGCCGGGATGGCTCAGTGGGTTAAGCGCTCACTTTGCAGCGCCGGGGAATGAGGATTGAATCCCGGCCCCAGCCCGTAGGAACCCATATGCTGAACTGGGGAGTTCCCCCAGTCAGTTCTCTCCCTGTCAAATAATAAATAAATAAATAAATAAACAAATAAATAAATAAATAAATAACTTAAAAAAAGAAAATGCCTTATAGAAAAAATAGTTCAAAAAAAGAAAGTGCATACTTTAAAAAATAACTTAGTAAACAAACTTTATTTTGGAGTAGTTTTAGATTTACAGAAAACATACAAAGATAGTGTTTGTTAATGATTTTTTACTTTACTAACTACCAGGTTGTTGCAGTTTATTTTGATGAAATTATTTGGTTTGAATTATGTTTCCAATTTGGTTGATTAGAAATTTTTAAATCTGTGCTGTAAATGGTGTAATCTTGAATTTATGATTGTTGGAGAAATGAGTCAACATGGATTTTGCTTTCCATTACCTCTAAACAAAATTGTGATAGGAAGATTTTTTTAGAAGTATGATTGTATATATGCACATTGTTATTCCCTTGTGTGTTCAAAGCCTACATAATAAACGAGACTCAGTCCTTAGTATATTTCCAGCTTTTAAGATTTTTGCTTTAATGCCTCCATAATGAATAATATATAAGATCTTAACAGAGAGAGTTTTAGTCCAGAAATTTCATAAGAAACCTAAAGAAACACCACTTGTTTTTATTTCTTATATCAACATAATGAGAATCAAAGAATCATATGGAATAAGAATCAGGCAAACGTTATTAAAAAAAAAAAGAACAAAATTTTACTTCTGACTTATTTGTATTATTTATTACTGTAATAACTTGTGGTCTCTAACCTTTACTCTAAGGTTTCTTCAAATTAAACTATTCATCATTATGTAATTTTGATTTAGAAGAATTAACAGATAGTAGAGAGGGGGATAAAACAGATGATCAACTTATTACATCAAGGAAATGCATATGACAAAATTCAATGCAAATTTATTATTTGGAGACAAAAATGCATACATGGAATAGAAGGTGCTGTCTCTAATCTGAGAAAGAGCGTCTACAAGAAAGTATAGGTAACATGATACTTAATATCACTTAACGGTGAGATGCTGAAACATTCTCCCTGAGATTGGGAGTGAGAAGACACTGGCTGTCCTCATTTTTCTCTGACATTGCGTTAGCAGAGTGATGAGGCTAGAAAAGACACGAACGGTGTTAAGAGTTGGAAGGAAAATATAAAATACCACTATTTGCATATGTCATGCTTGCATAAAATCCAAAGGACTCTATGGAGTATTAGAAATAGCAAGTGAATCTGTGATGTTAAGGAACACAAGGTTAATTTAAAATGAAATATTTTATATAATTTCATCAGACACAAAGATAAAGGAAATATTAACAAACGATAATTTACAGAAATACCAGAAGTTTTGCGGGGCATTCTGCTTCTGTTTAACGTGCAGAAAGCTGCCTGAGAGCGCCGTTACCTCCTTAACAATGAGAGAAAACCCAATTGCCTACAAAGTAACTGTTCTTGAGGCCACCAGGGTGCTCAAGGCCGAGAGGTGGACTGAATTCGAAAATGGCCCGGCCCCTCCGAGGGGTGCTAGGAACGCTTCCACCTTGGCAGAGCACAAGAAATAGAGGTGACATGATACAAGCGGGTACGAGACCCCTAACCCTGTCATGAATCGTTCCAGGTCACGTGGGGCTCCCCTGACAGCTGAGAGCCAGACTCGTGGGTGTGCAGTTGGGGGCACACGCTTACCAAGGGCCTCTGTTGGGTACTTCTGAGAGCCGGGGGCAGGGCGATCATCCACACTGGTGGGGCACGGGCATGGAATTCCACACTCTTCCGAGCCCTGCTCTCACACCGTGCACAGCCTGAAGCCTGGGTGATGGGCAGGACACTTCTTCCCTCAGCCCAGGCAAATACTCCCCTGTTCTGGGGCTTGGCCCGGAAGAAGAGCTTTCTTGCCCCAAGGGAGGGTCAGACACCCCAGGTCCGTACAAGCTTTTGACGCAGGACAAAGCAGCAGCACCCCTGCAGGCATGCTTACCCTGCGCTGTGGGGAGCTTGGAAGCCAGTGCTTCTTTGTTTGTTTTATTTTTAAAGATTTGTTTTACTGTTTTTGATACAGAGAGACAGAGAGAGACAGATTGAAGGGGGAGGGCCCAGAACAGTCTCCATAGTTGTACATCATCAGTTTTCTACATAGTTTCATTCCACAGGTGGGTGGGGGCTGCGCAGGGCTGGAACCGGGCCAGGGGCCTCCTGCATGGGAGGCATGACCCTCCGTCCCCACAAGCTGGGTGCTGAACCGGGGCCTCCCACCCACAGGAAGCTCACCCCAGTGAGAACCAAATTGGGGGCCACACTCCAGTTCAGCATATGGAACCCCATGGGCAGCGGTCAGGATTCGATCCTCAAACCCTGGGGCTGCAAAGCAAGCACTTAACCTGCTGAGCCATCCCGGCATTCCCAACCGCACTTTAATTAAAGAAGAAGCTCAAAAGTTCTCAGACTCAAGATGCCATCCTGAAAAAAGCAAAGTTTAGTAATACAAATGCCTACACATATCCAATAAGAGGCCACGGCCTCCCTTCTCAGCCAGACACAACCTAAGTGCTTCGTTCTTCCTCATTGGCATAAAGTGAGCAGAGTTGTAATGAGTATTTCGATAATATCTGAGAAAGAAAAGAGTCATTTTTTCTTTTACAGAAGATAATGTGATCTTTACCAAAAACAGGAAATGGGACTTTTCGGTAACGTATATACGCAACGTGCCTCGATCGTATAATTTTTGCAGGTTTAATTACATAGAAAGTTATTCTGTGAAAGACCCATTTTCAAAATCATAAATGCATTTAGAAATTTGGTTCATCAGGCCGTTCCCCTGAGTTCAGTTGCCCTCTGCAGGTGTAACTGTCCATTTCAAATACGTCAAATGAAAACCAGCGAGGCCTCACGGTGGTGTCGCTTTCCAATGGCTCTGGTGTGTTTTGCACGTCTGGAAAATCAATGTGAGCCTGGAATAGAAGTTGTCACGATCCACTTTTTCCAAGTGCCACACCACTTGGGAAGAAATGAAGAAAGGCTTTGCTTTCTGAATACAGGAAATAAGACCAAGTGGAATTCAGTGGAATTCTGGGGCAGAAGTCAGCAATGGAACAGCTCTGACAGACATCATTGTTATGCAGACTTCTGTAGACAATGTTCCTATGAGTCTGCAAGTACGTTAAACATTGTCCATGTTCTACTCTACAACTTAGTTTTCTTATTTTTTTAAATTCCTTTTCCATCTTATTTTTATTGAGATTATATATCTTATGGAAGTAAATACCTTACATTTGATTAGGAATATATACATTGTAGCACATATTACATACCCTATACAATGCCACTTGATTTTCATAATAATGCAGTGCAGCTATTTGCACTAACAATGCAAAACATGAGTTGTCCAGATGCTAAATGATCTGTGTCCATTCACATGGCTTGTGAATGGTGATGGCAGGATGGAGCCCACTTTTCTATCTCCTAACCAGGAGTGCCCCTCCAAAACACACCATTCTTTCATGTGGCTTCTAATACTTCTGAGATTTGAACGAACAACTATGTCAATGACGCAATGTAGTAAATCTCCCTGCCTTTCTGTCCTAGTGAAAGTTATAGAGCATACCAAAACAATGACTTTACCTTCTGGTGGCCTTTGGCTTCAGTTACATAGGACTAAATCTTTGTGTTTGTGTTAATGGAGACACGGGAGTATGGTCTTTTTCTAGAATTTTACTCTCTCAAGAACATGAGGTCAGCATCTCAGGCCAGGTCACTTTTCAGACACAATTACTCACTAATGTGTGGCCTTGTTCACTATGCAGACAAAAATAAAGTAAGTGCACATCACTAAAAAGACTCTCGTCAAGGATCTGAAAACCTCTTATTTGCAAAAAAAAAAAAAGTGCAAAGACTTTAAGGATTTGTAGATTGTGACAATTTCAGCTTTAAAAAATTTAGTCCAATACTCAACGGTTTGGTGTTTACCTGGAGAGGACGGAAGAGGGGGTGGGAGAGTTGTGTGGGGAGGGGGGGTGGGCACCAGATATATGGGGTTGGAGGGGGACCTGATTCTGGGAGCTGGGCACATAATGCGATGCATGGGTGATGTGATGTGGAGTTGTACATTGGGAAACTGATTGTTACCAACCAATGTCACCCCATTAAATTTAACAATAAAATATAATAATATTAAAAATTTAGTCCAATTTTTTTTCAACTATGCTTCAAATGGGTTAAAGATACCCCAAATTTCACTTTCTCATAGATGAAAATGAAAAAGTTAATAATGTCATCTTAGTATTTTAGTAACATTTTGCATCTCTAATATTGATGGTTAGTATTCTAGCAGAATTCTTCTCGCCCTCACGCTGATTTGTTGCCACGAACATGGAGAATTTTTTTCCGGGTTGGCGCTTACCACACACAAGACTGGTGAACCACCTTTACCCTTCCTTGGTCCTGAGAGCTAATGAGTTTCGCAGATCTAGAACCAGGATATAATGAGCATGCAGCCAACACGGAGGACCCCACTTTTGGAGAATGGGCGGGAGAGACGTGCACTGTGTAGACTTTCTTAGTCAGCCCCAAAACCTGCAGCCCTGGTGGTTTTCTGTTGTGTTAATTGAGCTACACTGGAACTTCTTCCTCCAAATTCCCTCCTCTTTATGGTTCCATGTTAGGCTTGAAATTAATGGAAATTTGCAGGAGACACTGCCAAGAGAAGTGGAGCAGTAGCCACTGCCCTGAAGGTTGATGTAGGAGCCAGGGCTTCTGCTGCCTGCCCCCACCCACTGGTTCAGACGGTGGCTTGGGCACTGTGGGCACTACGGCTCCTCCAATCCTCATGCATCGCCTCCTTTCTTGTCCCCCGTCCTGGGTCAATTCGAGTCCCTCGGACATAAACACAGCACCTGCTTTTCCAGGTCTCCACAACTTTGATGCTTTTTTATTGCTCATTGTGAGGCAGGTTTTGTTTTCCTTGCCTTTGATTTGGTTCAGAGTAGCTGTGTGTGTTTGTGTGTGTGTGTGTGTGTGTGTGTGTGTGTGTGTGAGAGAGAGGGAGAGAGAGAATAAATGGCTTCCTTTCTAAGATTTCATGATTGTTTCTCTCCCTCACTTGCTCCTTCCTGTTCAATGCTGATTTTCCTCCCAGTAGTTTATGCTTTTTATGGTGCTCTCACTGGAAGGTGACTTAACCTGGTCGAGTTCATGTTTGCTCCATGCTCATCAGACACCCACTATTGTCCTCTGTATGGTGGAGAGATTTGACCCTGCACAGCCATAGGAGATGCTGCTGCCCACACCTTCGTGTGCACACCGTGGCTCCTGGGGATGGACCATTCCGTCTAGAGACAGAACACCAGTTTTCAGTTCTCTTTTTAATTGTGCTGCTTTAATGTGGTGATTAACAAAGACTGGGAACCCATCCTCCCTCTACCCTGATTCATAGCCTTGGCTACTTATTTTTTGGATAGCTATTTGTAATCACACTGTCCTCAGCTTTCTTATTTATTATTGCTTATTTATTATTATTTACTTATTTGAATAAAGTGCAAACTTTGTGAAGTTACTTAGCTACACTATTATCCAACCTATACACATTCTCTCACCTAGAAGTTATTCTAAGAAACTTTGTTTCTTCGCTTCATTTAGAATTTCAAATTGAGTATGCATTGATTACTGTTTTCCAAAATGCAAGATCAATACTGACTTACGTAAATTACCTCATTTTAAATGTGAGGTTTAGTGTTAAAAATTGTTTTTTTTAATTTGTTGGAGTGACATTGGTTAGTAAAATTATATAGGTTTCAAATGTACAATTCTACAATACATCATCTATGTGTTGCGTTGTGTGCTTACAACCCAGAGTTGGTTCTCCTTCCATCACCACAGAAATACAAAGGATCATACAAGAATACAATGAAGAACTATATGCCACCAAATTCAATAACCCTGAACAAATGGACAAGGTTTTAGAAACAGGTAGTCTTCCCAGATTGGATTACGAAGAAGCAAAATCTAAATAAGCCTAACAATGGTGAGGACATCAAAACAATCACCCAAAACCTCCCAAAAGCAAAAGTCCAGGACCAGACGCTTCACCAGTGACTTCTACAAAACATACAAAGAGGATTTAATACCAGTTCTCCTCAAACTCTTTGAAAAAATTGAAAAAGAGACAATGTTTCCAAACTTATTTTACAAGGCCAACATTACCCTGATAACAAAATCTGGTAACAATAACGTGCATCAAAACAAAGCTACAGACCACTATCTCTAATGAATACAGATGCAAAAATCCTAAACAAAATACTAGCAAATCAAATACAATAATATGTTAAGATTATATGTCATGATCAAGTGGGGTTCATTTCAGGGGCACAAGAATGGTTCAACATTCACAAATCTATTAATGTGACCTACCACATAAAAAAAAACAACCAAAAGCTAAAAACTGTAAATGATCATATCAATAGATGCAGAAAAAACACCTGGCAGGGTAAAATATCCATTTATGGTTAAAACACTTAATAAAATGGGTATAAAAGGAAAGCACCTCAACATAATAAAGGCCATATATGACAAACCCTCAGCAAATGTCATATTGAATGGGGGCAAAACTGAAAGCTATTCTTCCAAGGTGCCCCCTGTCACCACTGATGTTCAACATTATGCTGGAAGTTCTAGGCAGAGCAATCAAGCAAGAAACAGGAATAAAAGGCAATCACATTGAGAATGAAAAAGTTGAACTGTAACTCTTTGCAGATGACATAATCCTTTATATGGAAAATCCTAAAGACTCCACCAAAAAACCATTAGGGACAATAAACAAATACAGTGAAGTTGCAAGATACAAAACCAATGTACAAAACTACATTGTATTCCTACATACTAACAATGAAGCTTCAGGAAAAAGTGAAAATAACAATACCTTTTGCAATTAAAAATTTTTAAGAAATGTTAGACTTTTCTTAATTTTTTGCTAATCTATGTTGTTATTCTCAAAGATTGATATAGGTAGGTCATATACTTTTTCCCCAAAATTATTTGATCATGTTACTGTTTTCCCTCAGACTATCCTGAATAATAATGTTTTTAGGAAACATTTTGGAAATAGTGGTTTCCAAATCTAAAATATATAAGCTTAGTAAGTCTTTCAAGTAAAAACATTAATATTATATGCATGATTAATGGTTATAATAAATAATAAGCCAAGATTTATGTTTAATGTTTTTTTTCATTTCCATTTTTAATGCTTTAAAGTCAGATATTTCAAGACTATTCTAGAATGATTAGGATGGAAATGAGGCAGATAGTCCTGTGATATTTTCAGGTTTTATGATTTAATACTCAATAAAATATTTTAGAGTGGTCCCTTGTGTATTCCTGGATTCTGTACAAATGTTGTCTATTTTCAGTCACTTGGCACCTCTTCAATGCATTTTTAAAAATTGATTGTTGGTATGAATAACAAATAAAATTAATTTGCTTCTTAGACCCTGGGATCACCTTCTGAAAGACAGTGGGCAAGCTTCAAAGACAAGCTTCAAAGCTGCCAGCCTTTATTTCAGATTATAAATCTGTGTCATTTTATTATAATATCTTTTATTCTTCATAAGCAGGACCAGTCTCGTGGTTATATACATACAAATATTTATACCCAAATGCATTTTATTCAGTCAGTTATTTCCCATAAACAAACATGTTGCATGCATGTATGTGTGTGTGTGCGTGTGTGTGTGTGTATATATATATATATATATATTTTTTTTTTTTTTTTTGGAAAGAACATTTTAAATTATCCAAAAATAATTTACCCCCTGCATAGTTCTTCTACAGAAATTAATGATGAGGGTGCCGATTACCATCTGCTCTATAGATGCCCTAGTGAACCAGTTATAAAAAATAACACTCCTTACCACTGCAAAATTTTAATGTTTAAATGGATGTTAAGAAATATTTTTCTTATTATGCTCTTCCCCAATGTCAAATAGTCTTGGTATTAGAACAGAGAAAGCCAATAGCTATAAAAGAGAAGAAGAAAAACTAGAAGCAAATCTAGTTTTTATTTTTCCTCCTCATAAGAGTTTTAAAATTATAAGGCAAATAAAGTAAGAGGCACAGTTCTCTTAACTAGGTCATTTAGAAAATATGAAGAACAAATATAAAGCAAAAAAGAAGTCATGCCTTATTATATGACTTGATCCCAATAACTTATTATTTATTTCTTGCATATAAACCATTGATATGATAATGTGTTATGGATAAAGCAATGTATAGGGTTTTTAGATGCATAAAAAATAATATTAATTTACTTGCTTATAAGGGAGTTTTGGCTACTTTACAGGTTGTTCAAAATTTTTCAATAAGACAATCAAACCGTATTCACTGATATTTTGACATTGAACCTACTAAATGGATACTAATTTATACCAATAATGAGTCTGTACATTTTACTGTGGTATGAGCTCCAGTCAATTAAACATTGTGATGCCTGTAGAATGTAGCAAAAGAGATTGTGGATTGAGAATCAAACTGCTTTTTATTGCCTATGATCCATAACGACCTAAGATAATTACCTACATTGACTTAAAAAGAGCCTCCCCAAACCTCACCTGAGCTCTTCCAACCTCAGCATTCACGACTGGCCTCTGGGGAGTAGAATCATGAACTGGATCATGTCTAGTCCCCCATCTCTGCACGTTTTTACCTTTTGCACACCATGAACTCGCTTTCTGGTATGTCTTCTCTGCATTTGTCTATACACCGTAAAACTAGCATCTTCATTAGCCCTTTTCTGATTTTCCCACTCAGTGAGGATTTCTCTCGCCCTTGAATTCCTGTAGCACTTGAATTGTTCTGACTTGTGATATGTAGATATTGCACGATGTTTTAGTGGGTTGTATACACATGAAGAAGTATGACCATGCTTAATCCATTTTTATATTTTTTGTAATAATGAATAAATCTCGCTGAATTTCTAGACATAGGCCCTTAGCTTTAAGTGCACTCCACACACAGATTTCAATAGTGGGCGTTCAAGTTGCTGAGTGAGCAGCAGACATTCTATCAACTGTGCTGACGGGAAGTGTCTGTTAAGTGGATAGAACAAAAGCCACCCATAGGGGACAAGCTGGCTTTTGTTGTAAGGGTTAGATAACGCTACTGTACTTTCAGCCGATCCTCTGGGTTCAGTGACTATATTGTAATATGGATTTTCTGGAAGAGTGTAATCGTGAAAGAAATAAGCTAACTATTAGGGGCTTTGACCTCAGTTGTATAACTAATAAAATTAAGCTTATCAAATAAGTCAATATTCGGAAGAGAAAGCTCATTCAAAACACAAAGAGCCCGTCCTCTAAGTCACCTTCCATAGATACATTCGTGTGGTCTAATTCGTGCCCACCTTGTCTTGACCTGCCATGTGGTAATGATGGTGTTTTTTAGGACCTGATGTCACAATTGATATTATTGATCTGAGATCAGAATGCCCGCATTCAAATCCTGACACTGTTAGAAGTTTTGTGACATTCAGAAACATAACTTATTTCTCTTGCTTGTGTGTGTGTTAATCTATAAAATGGACATAATACCAATAACTATATGGCTTCCTTATAGACATGCCCAATTCAGGCAAATCTATAGAGACAGAAAGCAGAGTAACAGCTGTTTAGGGTTGGGTATGATGGCGAGTTGGGGTCAGAAACACACAAAGAGGGTACATGGTTTCTTTTTAAGGTGGCAACATATCCTAAAGTTGACTGGGGTGGTAATGCACATATATGTGAACATGTTGAAAACTTTGTTTTGTCTGCTTCACATGGGTGAGCAGTATGGTATTGCGTACTATTTGTTTCAATAAATCTGCTAAAAACCAAACTTATTTGTGGCTGTTTCTTTTACTGTGCCCTTTATACCAGTTTCTCTATAGGAAATACATTTGAGTGATATGATAAGTTAGAATCAAAAAGTAGAAAAAGATAATAGTAGTATGTATTGACTACATAAAATCAAAGAAGCTTGGCTTTTAAAGGTGGTAGGATGAATATTGATCTGGCATTGTTTTTACCGATGTATTGTCTTGATCTGTGAATTGTCTTGTGCAGAAGTGGGCTACAGGCTTAATGGGGGCAGGAGGTCTCCTCCCCCTCCAGGGATCATGACAGCTATGAGACTGCTGTGTATATAATTTTTCAGATATTCAATTGCAAATTATTCTACTTCAATGTATGAAAACAAAAGGTTTAAAATTCATAAAATGATTCCTAAACTCTTATTTTTGGTTGATTTCCCAAGATTTCTTAAAAAAAAGAAAGTTCTAGAATAAATGCTTTTTGACTATTGAAACATATCCTCTTACCTATATTGTTTCCTCTTTGATTATTTATAATTAGAAATCAATTGTAAAAGATTCACAATACCTGAAACTCTATCCTGACATTTTCTATGATGTCCTTGGATTCATATCTTCCTCTTGAGGCTACTAATAAAATGTTGCCAACTTTGGCTTTTATGACATTGGCTGTAATGTAGCCATTTGTGGTTCCTCTCTACCTTCATAATCATCCCATCACACACCTCACTCACTCTAAACTTCTTGATGGCCAGGACAGCACCTGACTAACCTTTGAATCTCTGCCTAGAGTAACTCAAATATTTATAGTAAATTAAAAAGAAAGAAAGAAAAATAAAAGACAATCACATTTTGACATCAATGTATATAGTTTTCCTCATCATTAAAACTATTGGGCACAATATCAAATCATTTCATGAAACTCTTGACTTAGTAACAGTTGACTGGAACAATTGTTTTATAAAATCAGATGCCTGTAGAGATTTTGGAAGATTATCTTACAGGATATTTAAAGGTGTTTTCTTTACGAATTGTCAACTGCGAGTTCCTATAAATTTCATATAGATATGCCTGCTAAGTCCTACAGAATGTTGTTACCTTAAAATAAAATTTAGAATATTATATTAGATATTTTATATATATTTATATCCGTA